>MU706583.1:0-17793 GCA_026770625.1 Nicotiana glauca
CTCCCTTGCCGGGACGATTGAATTGTTAATTGTATTCCCTTGCCGGGATTTTCTTGTGATTGTTGTTACTCCCCTTGCACTTGAGTTGCGGTTGTTGTTTGGGTGAGTTCTTGGTATTAAATATTGAGGATTGGGTTGCACGTCGCAACGGTGTTGATGAATATTGAGGATCGGGTTGCACGCCACAATGGTATTGATTGTTGAGGATCGAGTTGCACGCTGCAATGGAGATATCTGTTGAGGATCGGGTTGCGCGCCGCAATGGAGTATGGACTGAGTGTATTGCTTTTCGTGTGCAGAAACTTCCTGTGTTTTCCTTTCAGTTGTTATTGTTCAGCTTCATTTCTTTACCGTTGATTTCTATATTTAAACTGTAGTACTCCACAGCATGCTTCCCCCCTTTTAACTGTTAAAATTAGTGTATTTCCTGTTATTGCACCTATATTTGTACAAGTTATTTGCGGTAGGTCCTGTCTAGCCTCGTCACTACCTCGCCGGGGTTAGGCCAGGCACTTACCAGCACATGGGGTCGGTTGTCTTGATGCTACACTCTGTGCATTTCTTTTGAACAGATCAGGACGCAGCTTTCGGACCGCAGCACTATTAGATCGGGAGCAGACCTTCAGTCCAGGGACTCTTGAGGTAGCCTTGCTGACGTCCGCAGGCCCAGAGTCTCTTCCACCTTTATTCAGTTTGTTAACTCTTGTATCGAAACAAACTGTTATGATTTCTTTGAGACAGTTGTATTTAGTAAATCTTAGAAGTTCGTGAGCTAGTGACACCAGGTTCTCGGTAGAGATATGTTTCGAACTTTTGCATTTTTGGTTTCATTTTTATTAAGTTTAAAGTCTTCCGCACTTGTTTAATTGATTTCCGTTTATTTATATTGTTAAGATTTATCAGGGAATGTTTAAAGTTTGGCTGGCCTAGCTCCGTTAGTAGGCGCCATCACGACTCTCGATGGTGAAAAATTCGGATCGTGACAAGAAATAAGAGAGTTTTTAAGGGATTAGAGAATGACTTTGTACACTTATGAAAAATTCTATTGTTAGTTAACTTTTGGACGGCCCATGAAGTCCCTATTTGTAATAAAGATTAGATATTTTTAGTAGAGAACTATATCTCTAGATAAGCTCTTTAGTGTTTGGTTTATTACTGGTATTTGAGAGGTTAGCTCAAGGGGAAAGCACCTCTACCTCCAACCTTAAGGTTGTATGGTTTGAGTCGCCAAGAGAACAAATTACCATATTAAAGAAAGAGTTTTTCACATTTGTAAAATCACTTATCTTGGAAAAAAACCTGTGATTACCACGTCAAGTTATGTAATGTTGTTATGAACGTTCTCAGTTTTGAAAATCGCTTCACTGTTACTTGATGATTCTATAGCCTTTTGGGTCAATTAATAATTTGACATTTATAATGCAAGTTTGCTGTCATAAACCAAACAAGTAAAATACAAAAATGAGGGATCTCTCCAAACAGACTAGTGTATCTAGTATCATGTGTTTTCAATAAAGTAGGGAATGTAATCTTGCCATACTATAATGCTGATTAGTTTTGCACTTCTTTTTGCTGATACCCCTTGTACCAATTTATTTTACAAGTATCCCCTTTCACCTCTTGCCATTCCCGAGCCAGAACAACCTTTACTCACAATTCAAATAAAAATCATTGAACTTAATTTATGGATAATGTTGAATGTGTTCGATTATTTAATATAAAAATTTAAACTATTAGAGAGAACACATTATTATTTACTTAATTAAGTATTGAACACCCCCTCCCATGCTGACAAGAATTCAGCACTTTTACCTACTTTGAAAAATGTTGCATAGACAAAACATACTTTACTGTATTTAACTATATTTTCAACTGATAGAATCAACATTTCCTCCTCCATGCTTGTTAGTCTATTGGAGAAGCATATTTTAGGCAATCAATTAACTTATATGATTGATATTTTCTACAGGTCAAATGCATTTGGTATTTTCTGAAAAATATATCAAAATGTAAGGTCTCATGTATATGTTTTTTTATTTGGAACATTACGCAAATGTGAAAGGAAAAAAAATATAAACGGGCGCTTAAACTTGTCCTAAATTGTCAGTTTGACACTTAAACTTACTGAATGATCAAGTAGACGCTTGGATTTGACCTGGCACAGTGCGTGTATT
Source organism: Nicotiana glauca (assembly GCA_026770625.1). NCBI lineage: Eukaryota > Viridiplantae > Streptophyta > Magnoliopsida > Solanales > Solanaceae > Nicotiana > Nicotiana glauca. The sequence goes on from MU706583.1 coordinate 2,175, forward strand.
GTGTTGTCTTCACATTTTGAGCATATGAGATGTTATTCCAAAGCCTTTTCCAGCTAAAAAGGTTAGTAATATTCCATTTTTACCCTTATAATCTACCTTTATTTCATATCTAATGTGCCTTTCCCATCCTTCTTCATTTTTTATTTTCTCTCAATACCCTCTTCCCCTAGAAGATGTCCACCAACGAAGCCTTAAACTCTTCATCACCATTAAACACCTCTTCAACCAAGAAAAATTTCTTCGCTTTTTAATTATTTTTTTTCTTTCCTGATTAACCCACTACTACTCTATCTCCCCCCATTTAATTAAAAAGTATCGGAATCCCCTTAAATTTGTCCTCACTTTTTACTTACACACTTTATCTTAAGTCTTTTTCATTCGAACACTTCAACCTTATCTCATATGTGTTATTTAAACATAATTTGTTGATGTGGCATAGTGCATGTATTACACCTTTTTCCAGGGTGTGAGAGATATATTTTTCTTTTTAAAATTTTTTTCTCTTTCTTTTTCCTCATGTTCTTTCGCACCATGGTATGCTTTAGTTTTCATTGCCAAAATAAGTGAAGATTGCCGAAAAGTTTCGCAAATTTATTCGTCTTCGACTCTCTACTCTTTTCTCAACTCTAATTCTTTCTTCTCCAATTATCCACCATTAAAGACCCGCAGCCCTATTTAACCATACCCAGATCCCATTTCGCCAATCCATGTACCCTCTCCATTATCTAAATTTGTCAAAAACTAAAGCCCGTAATTTATTTTGCAGGTTCTTCATGCTTTCCACGCATCGTCCCCTTTCTCTTCAAATGTGAGGTCAATATCCGCATAATTATGGAAGATAGTTTATTCGGATCTAAAATACGGAGGTTCATGCACCAACGAGCTTGTTGGTAGTGCTTTTACTTTGGGGCAACAAAAATCTGGAAGATTTGTTGGTGGATTTATTTTCTGAAAATTTGGGGTTAATCCTTAATGATATGGAAATTGTTACTGATTGATTTCTATGTTTATACTTGTTTTAATATTGTAGATGATTGGCGGAAGAGACTAGGAGGAATATGAGTAAATCTGTGAGAAGATGACATGGGTGGTTCGTTCTCGCCAGAAGAATACGAAGGGAGGGGGTCATTAGGAAGATGACAAAGGGGGGTGAGGTTCTTGTTTATCTTTTAATTTTTCTTTTGTCAATTTTTTTTAATTTGGTTAAGTTAAATCCACATGTCTCCATCTTATTCGTCAGCCCTGGCGTGTGAGTTATACGTCTCTTTTGTATTTGGCTGCCTATCAATTTTGTGTCTAAATGACACAGTTAATACCATGTTAAAGAATTGAAATGAAATAGAGTAAAGATAGAATATGTAAAAAAGAGGGGAGGACAATTTTACGGGGCTACCGATGTATTTGGCTTATTTGTTATACTATGATAGGGATAAAGAATTGAAAAAATTTATTTGTTAATGTTAAAAAGCAAAACTTATATAAGATGAGGATGACAGTAGAGTGGGAGAGGTTTGAATGAAGAAACAAAGAAGGGTAAAAGGTTAGGAGAAGAAGCAGTGGGAACGAGTGACGAAGAAAAGGAAAGCTGGGATCCATAGGGTGGGTGAGGGTCTCTTTTAGATATTTTTCTTCTTTCTTTTTTTTCCCATCTAAATGTATCTTTTGTTTACCTGTGTTACTTTAATTTGTTATTTGTTACTTTGCCACATAACTCACGCTTGTAGCATACTAATGAGGTTTGAAAGATTGAGATGTGTAAGAGACATACATGTGTCAAGTAAAAGTATATATTTGATCATTAGGTAAGTTTAAGTGTCAAAGTGACGGTTGAAACCAAGTTTGGCTATCTGTTTTATGTATTTTTGTTAATGGAAAACTATTGTGATGCTGCTTCCTTGATCTTTTTATGCATTCTCTCGTCCACTTGGAATGATAACATAATGTCTTAATTTACAAATTAGTTTATCAATATATCCTCCATGTAATTATGTAAATAAAGAATAACAATTATTTTTTCTTCCTTTTTGCATTACTTGTATTCACTATTTAAATCTGGACATACTTTGAAGAATAATCAAGCAATGCATCGCCATAAAAAATTCACCTGTTTTATTTTCTTGTGGCATGTGTCCCGGTATTTATATAGCAACAATTAACTTCACATGTATCTTAATAAGGATTTCTTGTAGTTAAATATAGTCTTGCCAATTTTCTATTTATTAAGAATTAGTTAATTATTAATATGTCAAGCGTCTATTTCTTGTAAGTATGTGATCGATTTTAAATCCATGTAACTGCATAATAAGTAATAAGAATTACTTTTTTTCCCCTTTTTGAAATCATCAGCATGATTGAGGGATAATCTTGTAATTCATTTCTAACAGATTGAGGGAATCTGGTCCATTCCATGAGGATACAGGAGATGACACTAGTCTAAGCAACTTAAGGCAACCTTCTCACCCTCCAGTTTTGCCGAAAATGCAACAAAAATATTATTCAATATCTTCATTCGGTGTTGCAGGCTTAAGGCTTGAACTAGCTAAGTCCATTCAGGGTGGGCACCGATTCAAATTCTTATCTACAATAATTTCATATTGTAAGTTGTTATATTTTTACTTCATTTGGGGTTCTCGATCTCTTTGACCCATCAAATCAGAGAGAAACTTTTATCTTTATAGAAATTATCTGCATTGGATCATGTTTAGTCGTTTGACGATCAAATTTGCTTGATACGAATTGCGCTAGTAAAACCCTCATTATTTTTTCTGTATACTGTACCAAGCGAGTCTAATAGGAATATTCTCTGCAATAGCTCTTGGAAATACAAAAAAGGATTTAGAAACTTTTGCTTTTCGTGCTGGTTTATCTTTAATAAGAAAAACGCTTAGTGTGAAAATTTTAAGCTCTATTTATCTGTTGCCCCATATGCGTGGTATTTATGTTTTGTATTTCTTAACTTCTAGAGAAACAATGATTTTTGCATCACTACTCTTATAGTCCCAAAGCAGAAGTTTAAGAATAAAATTACTCAGATATATTCTTTGATAGCAATATTTTTGATATTATATGAAGTGGGTTTTACATGTTACAAAATTACTTTTGATGTCCGGTGTGAGACATTGCATGAAGAAGAATATCATCATGTTCCTCAGATGCTCAATGTCACTATTTTTGATTAGATACATGTAAGTAGTGTGCTATATGTTTAGTCTATTTCAATGCTTTCTATTATTTAATATGAACTTTTTACTAGTCAAAAACTAAATTATTATTTTCAAACCTCACTTCTAATTAAATATTTCATATAAATTGATAGGGTTGAAGATCTATGTGGTGTAATATAACTACATGTAATCATTTATAGACTCGGATTGATAATATGAAAAGACAACTTATATTCTACAAGAATTTAAAATACAATGATACTTTTAATTAAAATAAAAATGTACACAACTAATGTATAAAACTAAATCCAAATTAATACAAAAGGAGAGAATTAGTAGGTTGAGAATGTTGACAGGGAATAGAGATTGATAAATAACTACTATTATTTAATACAAAAATAAAAATTGGACAAATTGTCCTGAGCTGAAATACAAAAAAAAAAATCAGCATAATATATTGGAGTTTGAAAATTTTATCAATAAAACTCCAGCATAATGCGCCGAGTACCTTGTGCTGGAGTCCAGTAAGCAGTACGTCTTCTCCTTTTTCTTCATTGTCTTTATTTCTTTATCATCTTCTATTAGCAAGAAAACCCCAATTAAAAGCATAACAAACACGCCTTAGGAACTCCATGAAATTATAGTCCCTCCCTTTTAAAAAGATTGTCTTAGTTTGAGTAGACACAAACTTTAATAAAGAAGAAAAAACTTTTAAGATATGTGGTATTAAATAAGCCATATCATTTATGTGGCTGTGAAACTTTTGAAACTTGTGGCCTGATATCTGCCATAGCATTTATGTGCCTATAAATGATTCTTATTAAAAATATTAAAATGTGTCAATCTCTTTGAAATGGATTAATAAGGAAATAGTGCTAATCTGTGATGACCCGGCCAGTCGTCTCATGAGTTACCATTTTGTCTCCCCTATTTCTGCTTCTTTATGCTTTGTTTATCCATGTTTTGTGGTATTGGGTTGGTCGGATCGAATCCGGAATGATTTTGGTAGCGTTTGAAACACTTAGTCTCTTTTAAGTAAGTTTCAGTAGGAAAAGTCAACCGGATTTTGACTTATGTGTTAGAGGGCTCGGATATGAGTTCTGATGATTTGGATAACTTTGGGAGGTGATTTGAGACTTAGGAGTGTGATAGAAATGTGTTTTGGAGGATCGGAGTAGATTTAGGCTTGAATTGGCGAAGTTGATATTTTGGCGATTTTTGGTTGGTAGGCGAGATTTTAATATAGGGGTCGAAATGGAATTTTGAGAGTTGCAAAATAGCTTTGTGGTGTCATTTGGGATGTGTGTGAAAAATTTCAAGTTATTCGGACGTGGTTTGGTTGGGTTTTTAATCAAAAGCGGAATTCAGAAGATTTTAGAAAGTTTGGCTTGAATTTGATGTGTTTTGAATGATTTGATGTTGTTTGAGGTATTTTGAAGATTGGAACAAGTTGAAATAAGATATTAGGATATGTTTGTGCTTTTGGTTGAGGTCTCGGGGGCCTCGGAGTAATTTCGGATGGTTGACAGAGAACTTTGGACCTTGTTGCAGCTGCTGAATTTGCTGCTTCTGGTATTTCCGCACCTCCGGATTGGGGACTGCAAGTGCGGCGCCGCATATACAAGAGAGGGTCTGCATAAGCAGCCAGAGGTGCATTTGGCCGGGACCGCAGAGGTGGCTAAGAGTTCCGCATCTGCAGAGTCGCAGATACGGAAGGATGATCGCAGATGCGGATGTTGCCGGTTAAGTAATTTTTGCAAAAGCGGATTAAGAACCGCAAATGCAGTACCGCAGAAGCAGATATTGTGCCGCAGATGCGAAAATGCCTGGTCAGATCATATAAGTTATTTCGTTCACGATTTTGAGCTATTTTCACCATTTCTACTTTGGCTTGGGAGCTTTTTGGGCGATTTGAAAGAGGGATTTCAAGGGAACGCCATTGAGGTAAGGAATTTGGACTTGAAACTCATTCCTATTCTATTATTTCACGGATTAGAGCCAGAAATCTATGGAAATTAAGGGTGAAATAGAGGAAATCTAGGGCTTAGTATTGGAGACCTTCGATTGAGGATTTGATAGATCATTTAAGGTTGGATTTCTGAAATTTTGATATGTATTAAATCGTGGGGAGATAAGGAATCTATTGATGTAAAAATTATCGAATTCCGAGACGTGGGCCCGGGGGTTGGGTTTTGGTAATTTCAGGAATTGAGTCATTTATTGATTGTTTTCGCTTAGGCTTCGTTCCCTTAGCCTATTCTGACGTCCTCGTTCTGATTTTGGATAGATTCGATGCAAGCAGAGGCCGATACGAGGGGCAAAGGCATTATGAACTAGAGATTTGACAGGTTCTAGGTGAGTAATGATTGTAAATGATGTTCTGAGGATTTGAATCCCGGATTGCACATCGTAGTGGTATATTAAGGCGAGGCACACACTTGATGATAAGCGTGGGGTCATGCACAATTAGGAATTGTGACTTGATCCATCCCGATTGATTATTTTACCTCGTATTTGACTGAAATCTATTTGCTATCATCATTATTTGGGCTGAATGCCATAATTAGACTTTGTGCCAACTATTGAACCCTTTAGGAATTTTTATTAATATTTTCTCACTGCTTTGACTTTATACTTGAACTAAATGATGTTAGGGCTGATAATTTAAATGATGTTTGTGATGATTTTTTACTGAGTAAACACTAATATTGATTTGAGGCTGAGGGTCTGATATATGTACGTCAAGAGGTGGCTTGATTAATATGAGGCTCAAAGCCTAGTAATGATGCCACAAGATAGCTTGATTTTGCGCTTGGGCCATAAGGGGACCCTCTAGGAGTCTGCACACCCCCAGTAAGCGTGGGTACCCATTGTGATGTGATATTGAGCCCGAGGAGCTGGTATTGTTCTTAGATATTGCCCGAGGGGTAGTTTTGTTAATACAGTGCCCGATGGGCGAACCTTTACGTATTTATTTTTCTTAATTGCCTGTCAATTATATGCTCACTTGTTGAAAATGGATTTTTACTTATCTCTTAACTGATTTACTATTTTTGAATGGTTTTACTGATTCATTATAGAATGCTTTGTGCCTTACATGTTTTCTCACTTTTAGCCTTTATTTACATTTGTTACTCACTGAATTAGAGTACTCACTTTACTCCCTCCACCCTGTGTGCAGATTCAGGTGTAGCTGGCTCTGCTCCCGAGTGCTAATCCTTCCAGCTTCATGCGGAAATTTGGAGTTCACGAGGTAGTTACCTGGCGTCCGCAGTCTCGTGTTTCTCTTCCTTTATCATTTATATCTCGTTTCAGATAGTTGTACTAGTTTACAAACTTAACATACTTGTATTATGACTTATAGATGATCATGACTAGTGACATCCCAGTTTCGGACTGTGTATGGGTGTTCTTCTGCGTATTTATGAAATTATCTGCTATTTCAGATTTATTTTTATCATGTTTAGACTGTTTCTTAATGGTTAAATATTAATAATTGGAAAATAAGAAGTGTAGGTTGGCCTTGTCTTCGCGAGAGGTGCCATCACGACCAGGTGCGGGTTTAGGATCATGACAAATTAGTATTAGAGCCTAGGTTACATAGGTCTCACGAGTCATAAGTAGGTTTAGTAGAGTCTCGCGGATTGGTACGGAGACGTCTATATTTATCCTCGAGAGGCTGCAGAACCTTTAGAAAAACTTCATATTTTTAAAATTCTTGTCTTGCGAATTTATTGATATGAGTACAAAACTTCTGTTATTCTATTCATTCACAGATTGTGAGGACGTGCGCTACCGATCAGGATGGATGACCACCAATACCACCACCTGTGGCCACCAAAGGCCGCGGATGCGATCGTGGTCGTGGTAGAGGTAGAGCAGCGAAGGCAGCACCTATAGATCCACCAGCTGCCCCAGTTCAGGACCGGGCCATAGTTATGGACGCTTCAACAGCACCAGCTCATGCACCAACTGTGCCTATTGTGATTTCTGGTCTTCAGGAGGCCTTGGCTCAGGTCTTATCAGTTTGCACTGTCCTAGCTCAGGCGGTTTCAGCCACTACAGCTGCAACTACTTTTCAGGCCGGGGGAGGTAGTCAGACTCCCGCCGCTCGCACACCTGAGTAGGTCATACAGGGACTTCAGACGTTGGGGCCATATCCAGCCCAGCCGGTTGCAGCTGCTCAGGACTATGTAGTTTCTGCCATGCCAGAGGACGAGCAGTGTAGGTTGGAGAGGTTTGGTAGACTTTAGCCTCCGACCTTCAGTGGTGTAGAGGGCGAGGATGCTCAGGGCTTTTTGGACAAGTGTTAGAAGATGCTTCGTACAGTAGGTATTCTGGAGGCCAGCGGGGTCACTTTCACTACTTATCAGTTTTCAGGAGCTGCTTTCACTTTGTGGGAGGATTTTGAGAGGCGTAGGCCTGTTGGTGCAGCACCCCTTACCTGGATGCAGTTTTCGTTCTCTTTCTGGAGAAGTATGTGCCGTAGTCTTGTAAAAAGGAGCTGCGTAGACAGTTTGAGTGGTTGCATCATGGGGAGATGGCCATGTCACAGTATGAGTTGAGGTTCTCTGAGTTGGCTCGTCATGCCATCTGGTTGGTTCCAATAGATAAAGAGAGGATTAGGAGGTTTGTTAATGGTCTTACTTATCAGCTCCGTATTCTCATGACCAGGTAGAGGGTGACTAGTGCTACTTTCGAGGAGGTTGTGGATATTGCCCATGAGATTTGAGTCCGTTCGTTTCCATAAGCGAGAGGAGAGGGAGGCCAAGAGGCCTCAAGGATCTGGTAGTTACTGTGCTGCTCCTTCGAAGGGTCAGTTTCAGCACGGCAGAGGCCATCGATTTAGGCCTGCTCAGCCAGCATGCCCAGGTTATCGTGGGGCGTCATTGGTTCATGGTTTTCATAGTTCATATCAGGGCCAGTCATCACTTAGTGCCCTTCCAGCTCAAAGTTCATCCCGTGCTCCATCAGTTCAAGGATCTTCTATGCTGAGTGCATCTGCTAGTCTCTCTGGTGTGAGGGGTTCCCTTCAGTCTCTTGCTCCATCACTTGGGAGTTGTTGTGAGTATGGAGAGATGGGTCACATATGGAGGCAGTGTCCTTGTCGTGTTGCTAGTTCATCCCAGCAGAGGGGTTAGTCACCGGCTTTAGCACCAGTTGCTTCACAACCACCTGCCCAGCGAACTAGGGGTAGAGGTCAGTCAACTAGGGGTCGCCCTAGAGGGGGAGGTCGATAAGGGGATGGTTAGATGCTATTATTACAAGTATTGTTTCAGTTTTCCACAGAGATGCCTCTGTATTATTTGATCCCGATTCCACCTTTTCTTATGTGTCATCATACTTTCCTCGTTATTTGGGTACGCCCGATGAGTTTCTTGCTTTACCTGTTCATGTATCTACTTCGGTAGGCAATATTGTTATTATAGACCATGTGTATCGATCGTGTGTGCTGACTATTGAGGGTTTGAAGACCCGAGTGGATCTATTATTATTGAGCATGGTGGATTTCAATGTCATTTTGGGCATGGATTGGTTATCTCCGTATCGTGCTATTCTAGACTGTCATGCTAAGACAGTCACATTGGCTATACTAGGTGTGCCACGGATCGAATGGCGAGGTGTGAATAATTATGTTCCTAGTAGAGTGATCTCTTTCTTGAAGACCCAACGTATGGTTGGGAAGAGTTATCTTTCGTACCTAGATTTATGAGTGATGTTGGAGTTGAGACTCCCAATATTGATTCTATTCTAGTCGTGAGGGATTTCTCTGATGTATTTCTTGCAGACCTGCCGGGCATGCCACCTTATAGGGATATTGATTTTGGTATTGACCTGGTGCCGGGCACTCATCCCATTTTTATTCCGCTGCATTGTATGGAACCAATGCNCGTATCGTGCTATTCTAGACTGTCATGCTAAGACAGTCACATTGGCTATACTAGGTGTGCCACGGATCGAATGGCGAGGTGTGAATAATTATGTTCCTAGTAGAGTGATCTCTTTCTTGAAGACCCAACGTATGGTTGGGAAGAGTTATCTTTCGTACCTAGATTTATGAGTGATGTTGGAGTTGAGACTCCCAATATTGATTCTATTCTAGTCGTGAGGGATTTCTCTGATGTATTTCTTGCAGACCTGCCGGGCATGCCACCTTATAGGGATATTGATTTTGGTATTGACCTGGTGCCGGGCACTCATCCCATTTTTATTCCGCTGCATTGTATGGAACCAATGGAGTTGAAGGAGTTAAAGGAGCAGCTTCAAGAACTCCTTGATAAGGGTTTCATTCAGCCTAGTATGTCGCCTTGGAGTGCGCCGGTTTTATTTATGAAGAAGAAGGATGGCACAATGAGAATGTGTATTGGTTATAGGCAATTGAACAAGGTGGCAATTAAGAACAAGTATCCTTTGCCTCGCATTGATGATTTATTCGACCAACTTCAGGGAGTGAGAGTGTTCTCCAAGATTGATCTCCATTCTGTTTATCACCAGTTGAAGATTAGGAATTCAGATATTCTTAAGACGGCCTTCAGGACCAGATATGGTCATTATGAGTTCCTGGTTATGTATTTTGGGCTGACCAATGCCCCAGCAACGTTTATGTATTTGATGAACAGCGTGTTCCGGCCTTATCTTGACTCATTTGTCATAGTTTTAACTAATGATATTCTGGTATATTCGCGTAGTCAGGAGGAGCACGCAGAGCATTTGAGGGTCGTATTACTGAGATTGAGGGAGGAGAAGCTTTATGCAAAGTTATCCAAGTGTGAGTTTTGGCTCGGTTCAGTGGCATTCTTAGGACACGTGGTGTCTAGTGAGGGTATTCAGGTTGATCCAAAGAAGATAGAGGTGGTTCAGAGTTGGCCCAGACCATCCTTAGCTACAGAGATTCGCAGCTTTATTTGTTTGGAAAGCTATTTTCGCCGATTTGTTTAGGGATTCTCATCTATCGCATCACCCTTGACCAAGTTGACTTAGAAGGGTGCTTCATTTATATGGTCGGACGAGTGTGAGAAGAGCTTTTAGAAGCTCAAAATAGCTTTGACCACAACTCTATTGTTGGTTTTTCCATCAGCTTCAGGTTCATATACCGTGTATTGTGATGCTTTGAGAGTAGGTATTAGTTGTGTGTTGATGCAGGAGGGTGGAGTTATTGCTTATGCTTCTTATCAATTGAAGCCCCATGAGAAGAACTACCCTGTTCATGATTTGGAGTTGGCTGCCATAGTTCACGCATTGAAGATTTGGAGGTATTACTTGTATGGAGTATCTTGGTAGGTGTTCACTGATCATCGTAGTCTTTAGCATTTGTTCATGCAAAAGGATCTTAATTTGAGGAAGCGGAGATGGTTGGAGTTGCTTAAGGATTATGATATCACTATATTGTACCATCCGGGAAAGGCCAATGTGGTGGCCGATGCTTTGTGCCGAAAGGTAGTGAGTATGAGGAGTTTGGCATATATTCCAGTTAGGGAAAGGCCTCTTGTAGTTGATGTTCAGGACTTGGCCAATCGGTTCGTGAGGTTAGATATTTCGGAGCCCAACCGGGTGTTGGCTTGCATGATTTTTTCGGTCTTCTTTATATAATCGTATCAGAGAACGCCAGTATGATGATTCATATTTGCTTGTCCTTAAGGATAGAGTTCAACATGATGATGCCAGAGATGTGACCATTGGTGATGATGGGGTGTTGAGGATGCAGAGCCGGATTTGTGTGCCCAATGTGGATGGGCTTTGGGAGTTGATTTTGGAGGAGGCCCATAGCTCGCAGTATTCCATTCATTCGAGTGCCGCAAAGATGTATCAGGATTTGAGGTAGCACTATTGGTGGAGAAGAATGAATAAACACATTGTGAGATTTGTAGCTCGATGTCTCAATTGTCAGTAGGTGAAATATGAGCATCAGAGACCGAGTGGCTTGCTCCAGCGGATGGATATTCCAGAGTAGAAGTGGAAGAGGATCACTATGGACTTTGTTGTTGGACTTCCACGAACTTTGATAAAGTTTGATGCTATTTGGGTGATTGTGGATCGGCTGACCAAGTCTGCGCACTTCATTCCTGTGTGTACTACCTATTCTTCAGAGCGGTTGGCAGAGATCTATATCCAGGAGATTGTTCGTTTGCATGGCATCCCCGTTTCCATCATTTTAGATAGGGGCACTCAATTTACCTCGCAGTTTTGGAGGTCTATGCAGTGAGAGCTGGGTACTCAAGTTGAGTTGAGCATAACTTTTCATCCTCAGACGGATGGGCAGTCCGAGCGTACTATTTAGATATTGGAGGATATGTTGCATGCTTGTGTCATTGATTTCGGAGGGTCATAAGTTTCTACCACTTGCAGATTTTTCTTATAACAACAGCCACTAGTCGAGTATTAAGATGGCTCCATATGATGCTTTGTATAGGAGATGGTGTAGATCCCCTGTTGGTTGGTTCGAGCCCGATGAGGTTAGGCTATTGGGGATAGATTTGGTGCAGGATGCTCTGGAGAAGGTGTAGGTGATTCAGGAGAGGCTCTATACAGCGCAGTCGAGGCAAAAGAATTATGTTGACAAGAAGGTTCGAGATGTGTCCTACATGGCTGGTGAGAAGGTTCTGTTGAAGGTTTTATCCATGAAAGGTGTTATAAGATTTGGGAAGAAAGGGAAGTTGAGTCCGCGATCCATTGGGCCTTTTGAGGTACTTCGGAGGATTGGGGAGCTGGCTTATGAGCTTGCCTTGACACCCATCTTGTCGAGTGTGCATCCGGTATTCCATGTTTCTATGCTCAGGAAGTATATTGGGGATCCGTCTCATATTCATCAGCACGGTTTAGTTGGATGATAATTTGACCTATGATATGGAGCAAGTAGCTATTCTGGTTCGGAAGTTGAGGTCAAAGGATATAGCTTCAGTAAAGGTGCAATGGAGAGGTCGGCCCGTTGAGAAGGCTACCTGGGAGACCGAGTGAGAGATGCGGAACAAATATCCTTATCTATTTGAGGCTTCAGGTTTGTTTCTTGACTCATTTGAGGGCAAACATTTGTTTAAGTTGGGGAGGATGTGACAACCCGTCCAGTCATCTCATGAGTTACCGCTCGATTTCTCCTATTTCTGCTTCTTTATGCTTTGTTCATCTATGTTTTGTGGTATCAGATTGATCGGATCGAATCTGAAATGATTTTGGTAGGGTTTGAGACACTTAGTCTCTTTTAAGGAAGTTTAAGTGGAAAAAGTCAACCGGACGCTGACTTATGTGTTAGAGGGCTCGGATGTGAGTTTCGATGGTTCAATTAGCTTTGGGAGGTGATTTGAGACTTAGGAGTGTGATCAGAATGGGTTTTGGAGGGTCGGAGTAGATTTAGGCTTGAATTGGCGAAGTTGATATTTTGGTGATTTCCGGTTGATAGGCGAGATTTTGATATAGGGGTCGGAATGGAATTCTGAGAGTTGCAGCAGCTTCGTTGTGCCATTTGAGATGTGTGTGCAAAATTTCAGGTTATTTGAACGTGCTTTGATTGGGTTTTTGATCAATAGCGGAATTCGGAAGATTTTAGAAAGTTTGGCTTGAATCCGATGTGTTTTAAATGATTTGATATTGTTTGAGGTGTTTTGAAGTTTGGAACAAGTTTGAATAAGGTATTAGAATATGTTTGTGCTTTTGGTTAAGGTCCCGAGGGCCTCGGGGTGATTTTGGATGGTTGACGGAGAAGTTTGGACCTTGTTGCAGCTACTGAATTTGCTGCTTCTAGTATTTCCGCACCCGCAGATTGGGGACCGCAGGTGCGACGCCGCATATGCGAGAAAGGGGCCGCAAAAGCTGCTAGAGGTGCGTTTGGCTGGGATCGTAGAAGGTCTAAGAGGACCACATTTACGGAGTCGTAGATGCGAAAGGCTGATCGTAGATGCGGATGTGGCCGGTTAAATGATTTCCGCAGAAGTGGAGGAAGAACCACAAATGCGGTACCGCAGAAGCGGGTATTGTGCCGCAGATGCGAAAATGCCTCGTAAGATCATATAACTTATTTCATTCACGATTTTGAGCTATTTTCACCATTTTTACTTCGGCTTAGGAGCTTTTTGGGCGATTTGAAAGATGGATTTCAAGGGAACGTCACTGAGGTAAGGAATTTGGACTTGAAACTCATTCCTATACTATTATTTCACGGATTAGAGCTAGAAAATTTTGGAAATTAAGGGTGTAATTTGGGGAAAACTAGGGCTTAGTATTGGAGACCTTTGATTAAGGATTTGATAGACCATTTAAGGTCGAATCTATGAACTTTTGATATGTATGAACTTATGGGGAGATAAGCAATCTATTGGTGTAAAAATTATCGAATTTTGAGTTGTGGGCCCGGGGGTCAGGTTCTGGTAATTTCGGAATTTGAGTCATTTATTAATTATTTTCGCTTGGGCTTCGTTCCCTTAGACTATTTTGACGTCTTCGTTCTGATTTTAGATAGATTCGATGCAAGCGCAGGCTGATTGGAGGGGCAAATATCGCGAGCTAGATATTTGATCGGTTCGAGGTGAGTAATGATTGAAAATGATGTTTTGAGGGTTTGAAACCCCAGATTCCACATCATAGTGCTGTCTTGAGGTGAGACACACACTTAATGAGGAGCGTGGGGTCGTGCACTATTAGGGATTGTGACTTGGTCCATCCCGATTGATGATTTTACTGCGTATTTGACTGAAATCTATTTTTTATTATCATTAATTGGTGAATGCCATAATTGGGCTTCGTTCCAACCATTTGAACCCTTCGTGGATTTTTATTTATATTTTCTCACTATTTTGATTTTATACTTGAACCCAGCCATGTTATTTTTTATTATTTTTACACTCACCCATGTTTACTGAGTTTTAATACTTAAATAATATTTTAAATGATGTTTGGGCTGAGAAACACTGTTTTACTATTACTCAAGTCGCTTGTGAGGATTTTTGACTTAGTAAGGCCGAAGGCCTATATTGTGAGGAAACACTTGTCGACGCCCGCTTTTTTTCCTAAAGCGGAATCGGGTTCACGACATTTGGGAAGACAACTCTTTTCCCACTTTGCGAATTGGGTTTTTGAGAGTTTGGAGAGTCGCCACCTAATAATTACAGTACATTAGGACACTTTTAGAAAAAAATGAATTAAAGATGAAAACCAGAGTTTGGGTAAGGGCTTGAAATTATCTTGAGGGGAAGGTGTTAGGCACCCCTCAAGATCCACTAGTGTGGTTCCCGACCATGCTACAATTGTGACTTTAAATGCAAATGCAAACAAGCAAGCATTGCAAATTTGGGAAAATTGTTACAAATAAGAGTGTGAAAAGGATTTAAAGATGCGTAAATTTAGAGGATAACAATTTTGTAATTTAAGAAGAGATACGCAACGAGTGGAGAGATCAAATAAGTGACACAAATAACTTAAGGAAATAAACAAAAGATGGAAGTTCGAAAAGTTTTAGACAGCTTTTGAAAAATCTGAGAATAACAACTAATAAAGAAGGAGAGGGTCCTAGGCTTATACATTACATGGATCATTCGCACAACACTGGTACTTAATTGTACGCGAAGTGTTATCATGTAATCATCATCTCCATGTCTACCCATCCAACCCCGTTAAGGTATTAAAGCGTGGAATGGTATCATTTACTTACCGCATGCTACTACCTGTCCCAATCCTATCAGTCCCGGGGTATTAGGACTTCTAATCCTAAAGGGGAAAGAAAGAGATGGAGGCCTTTCTAATCGACATTCAAAATAAGTAGCAAGTAAAAGGGGATAACAAACAATCATACAAGGCTCAAATTAACCCCAGAAATCAAACAATCATTTAGCTTAGCATGCCTTAACAAATACTGGTTTGGTCTTAGATTAAATTTAAGCAGCAAGCGGACTGGTCCAACACATATATTTAGACAGAAAGTCTGCATTAGGCAACTCGGATACAATTGTCGGATATTAAGGCATTTGACGAGGGTTGTTAAAAGAAAGCACTGATTTTTAGAAGGTAACTAACGCAGAAGTGTTTTTAAAGAAAAGGGGGGCTACAGACTTAGGACAACATTTACAAAAAAATGAATTTCAAAAAAAAGGAGCGGAGGACTGTTTCAATTGTACATGCAGAAAGAGTAGTTGTTGAAATCCAGAAGAGACATAACTTTTAAAAAAGTAAATTGCGGAGCTGATTTAAACAACGAGTTCAGGGATTGTTTTGAAAAGGAACGCATTTAGGCAGAATATTAGAGAAGCCGTGTTAGAAAAGATATGCAAATTTGAAGAACTTGATTTTTGGGACAAATGCACACTTGTTTAAAAGAGTTTTATTAAAGGTAAAAGTCTTGAAAACGTTACTAAGTCAGGCGTCTAAGAACCAATTAACCAATTATTACTGCTTTAAAAAAAAAAGCGAAACGATTTTGATGCAAAATCCTATAGGCATGATATCTATGTTATTGATTTTAGCACTTGTTA
>MU706587.1:9507-22473 GCA_026770625.1 Nicotiana glauca
TTCTCTCTATTAAAAGTTTATTATTTATATTCTTTATTTAATTAGTTTAGAACCAAATACTTCTAGGTTTAATTCTTGCATAGATAATTAGGATAGTCTAATTTAGTTAATAGTTAATCATAAGTCCTCGTGGGTTCGACATCCGACTTTTAGTCACTTTATTACTTGACGACTGCGTATACTTGCGTGTGCGTTTGACCACAACCAGTTCTTGGCGCCGTTGCCGGGGACTTAGAAATTAACTATTTTTCTAGATTAGACTTTTACTTTTATCTTTACAATTTTTTTTTCTTTTGCTTTTTGTAAATATTTTGTTTTTATAACTATTTGATTTTTCTCTTAGTGTGTTTCTAGTTCTTTCAGCATAACATCTGGGGATGAAATACTAGGAGGTAAGGTTATTAATGAAAACGCTTGGTTGACGGAAGACTTTTATGGCCCGTATTTTTGGGCTTGTCATGACCTGAACTCCAGGAGGTCTGAACTTAAACATGGGAGTAAAGGTTGGTATTGGGAAGAATATTCACGATTAAGGAAATATGAGGAACGACGTTGTCTTCTAACAACGTTGGTAAATGATTGGTCTAAGGAGAGAGATGAACTTGCACATCAAATTGATAATTTTTGCTTGGATGTACATAACTTAGATGCAGATTTGAGCATAAAGGTTGATGCGTGTAATGCCCAACAAATTAATAATGAGTTGTGTGAAGCTGAAAAAAATCTTCTAGACCAAATTGAGGAGCTGAAACGAGAATACCAATCACTAGACCCTATTTTTCTTGAGGATGTCAATATTGAGAAGAGTGCTCTAGAGTCATGTGAGGGAGTAGATTACATTACTTTGGGAGACTTGAGTGTGTGTAAATATGAGGATTCAAATAGTAGTAAAATTCATGAGTTAGAGCGCATTAGACCTCATTCCAGTCATTTTTTCACATTGTGTTTAAATAGTAAGACAGTAATCGAGCCATCTGAGCCAATGAATGGGTCAAAGAGTGAGGATGAGAGCGCCTATATTCTTGCATTTGTTGTGCCAAAAAGAAAAAAATACATTCCTCGTCTAAAGGCCGAGAGGTGCAGAGTGAAAAATTTATTACTTGGCTTGATTATCTTTGTAGCCCCACCAAAGGTGCATAGCCACAGACTGGATGCCATGTTAGGGGTACAATTCATAAGTTCAAGGTGGAGACAAAAATTGGTTCAAGTCGTGCCGCGACTTTAAATTAGGCGCTTGTTGGGAGGCAACCCAGCTTTACTGCTTTCTTTTATTCTTATTTTTTTTTTTTTTTAATCTTTGTAGCATTCTTTTGTAGGATTATGAGCATAGAAGAAAAGCCACTGGAAGTATGCAAAAGTGACTATGTAGTTGAAATAAGTGTGGGGTGACTGTACAAAGGATCGTACCTGGAAGAAGTCTGAGTATCCCGTGAGCTGCTAATGCTTCGGCCTTTGGCCTACCAGGGAGTCTCTTTTATCCTCTTGTTATTTTTAGTGTGCATTGAGGATATTGCACAATTTTAAGTGTGGGGTGAGGAGATTGTCTGGATAATTTTCTGTGCTATGTTAGCTTAGTTATAGTACTCGTTCTTAGTGTAGTATTTTTTTTTATTTTTTTTATATAAAAAAAACAAAAACAAAAACAAAAAAAAATTGAAAAATTTGGACTTTTTCCGACGATGGATTGACTGGACAACTTTCTTGAGGGATTAAGGTCCAATAAAAAAATAAAAAAGGGTAAAAAAATAGAAAAAAATCCAAAAATGCATCTTTTTTTTTTATTATTATTATTATTATTATTATTATTATTATTATTATTATTATTATTTAGGTAGCAATAATCCCCCATGGTTTTTCTTTGTGCAATGGCTATTTTCCATAGGATGTAGTTTGAACCGGATAGTAGTATTTTTATTTTTATTTTTAGAGTAGATTAGAATTTAGGGAATAAAAGGAGGAAGAATGATGAACCTAGGCGCCCTTGGCTTGTTTGATAGTAGCATATTTAGGCTTTGACATGTGTAGTATCTTCCCTATGATTTGCAATTATTGATGATGCCTTGCTTAGTTGGATAGCATGTCTTGTGATGTCTATGTCTCATTTTCTTGACCTATGTTCACTTTGTGCTTCATGCTTATTATCTCGAGGCTCCGTGAATACTTGCATTTGTTTGAGAGTCGAAATGAGACCGTTCATAGTGAGTCATGTGTCATGTGTGATGAGGTTTTTGTGCAGTCCATGTATTATACTTGTGTCTAGAACTTGCCCGGTATTTGAGTCGAAGTAAAATTTTAGGTGATGCTCGGTTTGAAAAATAATTGTAGGCTTTCTTTGATCTTTTTGAGCTTAATTGCTTACCACAAATAAAATTTATCCCTAGTCAACCCTTTTGAGCCTATAGACTTTTATTTGGCACCCACATTACAAGCCTATACCATTTTTATTCTTAATTGACATTGTTTTGATCCCTTTTCTTCTCAAAGCACTTTAATTGTGAGTTGAACGCTAAAAGAAGTAAGAAGAAACTAAGTGTGGGGTGGCTTTTGAGTGGAACCAATAAAAGGAAGAAAGGTGCACTTATTTTTTTAAAATGATACACCATTAGCGTAAATTAAAAAAAGAATAACCTGGAAAAAAAAAATAGAGATGAATACATTGTTGTCTTGTTCTTTCTAGTGGGTATGAATTAATGTAGTGCTTAAAGAAGAAGGGAGCATTTTTTGGGTGATATTATTTGTGAAAGTAAAGTGAGATTGAAGAATTTGCGCTTAAAGTTGATTGTGTGGTGTGTTAAAATGCTTAGGAGGGTTAGTCACTATTCCTAAATATATCCTACCCGTCCCTTAGCCCACATTACAACCATAAAAAGTCGTAATTGATTTTAGATCGAGCGAGCCTACATTAGTAGAGATTTACATAAAGGGCAAGCCTATGGTACCAATTACATGCATGTGACTTCTTTTGTGAGGGTGATCGATATTTTCTTTTGATATATATGAGTCCTTAAAATATATTTGATCATGAGATTCGAATGTGTGGATTCACCTTACTCTCTTGCCTTGGTTGTGAGGGCACATGGTTTCACGAATGATAGGTAATATTATTAGACTTCTCTAGGATGTTGGGTGTTCAAGCCATAAGTACATTGTGACATTGAGTCGGTTTTTGAGGCTAGGATTGTTGTGAGCATATTATCTTTGTTTGAATATTTTTGAAGAATGACATAAGTAAAGGGAAGTGTGTGATGATTGCACATGCTAGAGTTTAATTGTTGCTATCAATCATAATCATTGGTGTAGTGTGCTTCCAATATGTTAAGTGCTCATATATAGAGTAAATTTTTGGCTGACTCGAGGACGAACAACGTTTAAGTGTGAGGTGTTGATTATGGGATATAATTACGTATTTTAGTCGCTTATTACACTCTAATTTACTGCACTTTAACTGAGTTTGAGCTTTAATCGCTAGTGTTTTGTACTAATGGTATGTTTTATGCCTTGTAGGAGTGATTCTGAGCTATGTAGATGTTATGGAATGAATTCAAGTGACTTGGAGCTTTAAAGTTTGATTAAAAGTTCAAGGAATTAAACCTGGATCGTGTTTGGTGGTCAACGGATGATAGTTAGAGCGAACGAAGAATCCAGTAGGCATATTGTGCACTGTCTAGTAAAATAGATATAACTTTTTTTTCAGAACTCTATTTGGCTCCACAATATATAGTTGGAAATATAACTCAAAGGACTACAACTTTTACGTTTTACGTTGTTCCAAATTCGAAATGGAACAGGGTGAAAAATGTGCATCAATAGCGCGGCCAAGACAGAAAGTTGTCCAACTAGCGCGGCCATTAGCGCGACCGCGCTAGTCAAGCCCGGGAAAAGTGTTATTTTTCATATTGGAGAAGATATAATTGTTTGGTCCCAATCCTACTTGGTATATATACATGAAAAAATAATATTTTGAGGGAGGAGGACGTTTTTAGAGGAAAACACAAGCACAGAGCCGCCGTGGAGGCCGGATTTTATCTTTTCTTCCACCAACTTAGTCTTTTTATGTTTCTTTGTATGACTTGTCGTTTTGCTACCGTGTCTATGTGGATCTAAACTTCACGTTCTAGGGTTTTGGTTCTTTCATGACTATTGTTATTCGGATATTGATTTTAATTTCTTAGTTTATCATATTAGTTTATTTATTCAATCCTGCACTTAATTAATTATTTGATTGCTTGATCACCAATTGAATACTATCTATGAATCTAGAATTGAACTCGAAAGTGAGAATTCTAGATTGCATATAGGATTTAGTAGAGCAAGTTCTTGAACCTGGGCATTGGGGAACGGATTCGCGGTTAGGATAGACATATACCTAATTGTCTTGCTTGGTGGATTTACAGGAATTATAAATGTGTTCTTGTTGATTCTAATTCCATAGACATATAGGAGTTAGGTTAGCTTGAATAGGCGAGTAAGAACTCGATAGATTCTTATGAGCAATATTAACCCTGTCAACCAATAAACTAGATAAATTAGTTAGTCAATTCGATTGAAAAATACATTATGAATGTTAGATAGCTCATAACCCTAGATCGTTTTTATTACATTGATATCATAAATATCTGCTCTTTCTCTCTGTTAAAAGTTCATTATTTATATTCTTTATTAATTAGTTTAGAACCAAATACTTCTAGGTTTAATTTTGTATAGATAATTAGGATAGTCTAATATAGTTAATAGTTAATCATAAGTCCTCGTGGGTTCGACATCCGACTTTTAGTCACTTTATTACTTGACGACCGTGTATACTTGCGTGTGCGTTTGACCGCAACACTAGCCATGTGTGGAAAAATTCACAAAACTTTAAATTTTTTTCAAGTAAAATACATGTCCAAACACAATTTAATTTTTAAAAACTATTTTTCATCAAATTTTCAAAAAACTTTTTTTTATATTTAAACCAAATCTATGCCGAAACGCTAACTAAATAGACTACAATGGACTTTGTAATAATAGAACCTATTTTAAAACCAGAAAATAAGATGGAGAAATGTGTGAGAGAGGAGATTAGTTTCACAATCGTGGGATAAGAAAATTGGGTAATGATGTCAAATATTACTAATACTACTAATTACTAGTAGTACCTTTTATTAATGTAAAGTACCTGATTTCACGGCAGGCTGACTCTGGCACCCCCACCCCCTTCCTTACAATTTGCATGCAGCTTCTCAGCGTCAAAAGAAAACTATTTATGGTTTAGGCAGCTGTTACTTTTTGAAGGGGATAGTGATATTATTTGATAAATGTATGTTAGGCTCTTATCTTAGCTAGAAAAAGGAATAGTCAAAACTAAGAGAACAATACGCAAAGCTAGGATTTGCATTCATTTGTGTTATAGTTCTAAATACAATTTCGTATTTTGCTGTTTGCTAGCTTTATTTTTATTCATTATTATAATCAAATATTAAGAAAAGATACCTTTTAAACTCATTATATCTTTTTGTTATTTAAATGTGTATCAAATCATAAATTTCATACTCCATTAGATTCACAAGAATCAGTTTAACTTTCATATAACTTTCATAATTAAAACTTTTATTAATTATTTTACGTTAAGATATAGACGTAGTATTTATTTAAAATGGTCAAGAAACCGATATTTTATATTTGTTACTACATTAATGTTTTTCGTATAGTAAAATTTGTCTATGTGTTAATATGAAAAAAGTGGTTTAACCATATAATTATATCTGTCCAACAAAATATGAAAATAACAATGTAATTACATTATGATAAACCAAAAAGTCGTTTTATGTACTATGCTGTGTAATTACTAGAGTATATATAGTTATTATCCTAGTAAATTATGCCTCCAGGTAATTACACATGAATTTTCAAATAGACCCTAAACTCAAAACTAATAGATGGATGCTTTTTTTTTTCTTCTCTTCATGGGTAAGTGGATGACATTTAAATGTTCGTATTTGTTTGGCATGCTTGCTCGACAAAATTGCAAAGTTTAGTAACATGTAAGCTTATAAGTTATAACTGAATTCAAACCAAAAGCATTATACACATGTTGAATCTCATGCTCTTCGAAAGAAAGTGATTTTGGTTAAAATGCATGCATTTAAAGGATGTATCCCATCATTGAGCTTGTCATTTAATTCTTTATTGAATATATATAGTGTTAATTCATATAGGATTTAAAGTTTATGTGTTTCAATTCTAATAATATATTTTGTAGTGTTCTTAAAATACAATTACGAACTTGGATCAAAGTTATTGAGTTTTATCGGACTCGGATAGTATATACTATATACTACCTCTGCCCTTAAATATTAATCATCATCGCTTCGAGTATAATCGCTGTCGACAGTTGGCTATCGGATTTTCATGTGCTCAAAATCCAAAATATTCTAGCAAAGCTATTAGTATAAAACTTTGATCAAAATTTGAGTTTTAAAGACAAGCAAGATTTATAATTTCATGATAATGGAGAGTCCGATTCATTAAACAACGTATACTTTAAAAATGTCCACTTCTATTAAGTATAAACTATAACCCCTCTCCCCCTCGCGTCAAAAAGACAAATGTGCTGTAAAAGGTTTGAGAAAAGGACGTACGGATTGTTCAGAATACTGCTACCTGCTAGCCCAATAAAACAATCTCTGTCTACATTTTTGCCCTAGGTTACTCTAGTTGTTCAACTGAACTGATCCCTTCATGCCAAATGTTTTTGGTATTATTACCATATATGGAACTGAACTATTTTTTATGTTTTTTTTTAAAAAAAACTAAACATTTTTATCTATAAAAATAATGAATTATTGTTATACAGTCAAACATTTCTATAACATTCTTGTTTGTTCCGATATATTTTATCTGTTATACTGAAGAGTTGTTATAGAAAATATATATTATAATATAACCTAAAGTTTGGTTCTAAAGAAACTTGATCGTCATATTGAAGTGTTGTTACAGAGGATGACTCTTATAGGGAGGTACGTTTTGTTATAGAGGAAGACTGTTATAGAAAAGAATATATAATTTGACATTTTTTAGTCTTAATTAATGTAACTAGCGTGTGAGAAAGTGAGTTTTTATGGTCGAACTAAATACATGTTGAACTTGGATAAATGGGTGATCGGTGAAATTGTTATGTCGAGGGAGAGGCAAACCCAAAAATAAAGAAGATAAAGAACACCAAAATTTAACGTAGAAAACCCTTCAAATCGAAGGTAAAAACCACGGGATCACAAAGATCCAAAAAGCTCCACTATAACAATAAGAGAATTACAAAAGTTCTCCAAATTGGCTACACAACAAAGGCCAAACACAGAGCAACAATAGCAACAAGAGCAATAACTAATCAATTGAAGAAAGAGTATAATCCACAAAATAAAGCTGCTGTTCGAGGCTCGAAATCAGATGCTACAAGCCTCAAAATCCGATATCCAACGTTCAAATCCAAGACCAAGATATTACGAACACTCAGTCAAAATTTCAGCCCGATCCAACGGTTAACGAATCAAAAACGTGATTTGAAGTTGGCTGGTCGGAATAAAAATCTGCAGCAAAACAAATACTTTTCTTCTCTCTTCTCTCTTGATGAAAGCTCTCTCAAAACCCACTCTTATATGCTTAAGTCTTTCAAAGACTTGTATCAATGAGCATAGAATAATTCTCCAAGGTTGTCCTATTGATAGATTATGAGTGGTGCTTTCTCTTAAAGCCAAAACCCACTCAAAATAGGAATAAACCGAATCCAATTCCAAATAGGATTGGAAACCAAAAGAGAATAGGATTAGGCCATTGGGCCTTTGGCTGGACAACATGGGCATGTGCCCAACAAACTCCCCCTCCAGCCAAGGGGCCAAATGTGTCTTCAAGTAGAGGAACTATTGACAGGCTTCATGCCTGCCAATTTTCTACAAAATTCATGTTTATCTGCAACCACCGCCTTTGTCAGCATATCCGAAGGATTTTCATCAGTGTGTATCTTCTCAACCTCAAATAATTTCTCTTCCACGGCCATTCTTATCCAATGATACTTTCTATTTATATGTTTGGTCTTAGAATGAAAAGTGGAGTGCTTGGTGAGACAGATAGCACTCTGATTATCACAAAATAAGATGTACCTTGGCTGCTCAAAGCCAAGATCATTAATAAACTCCTTCATCCATAATAGTTCTTTGGCACCTTCTGTGACAGCAATATATTCGGCTTCTGTGGTGGATAGAGCTATGCACTTCTGTAGTCTAGATTGTTAAGAAACAGCTCCCCCTGCAAAAGTGATCAAATAACCGGAAGTGGATCTTGAATTATCAAGATTGCCTCCTAAATCAGAGTCTGTGTAACAAACAAGTTCAGGCTTGCCATTGCCAAAGCACAACTTCAAATCTGCAGTACCTTTCAAATACCTTAATATCCATTTTACTGCATCCCAATGTTCTTTTCCAGGATTGGAAAGGAATCTACTAACAGTACCAACGGCATGTGCAATATCTGGTCTAGTGCAAACCATAGCATACATCAAGCTACCAACGGCAGAAGAGTAAGGAATACGAGACATCTCCTTTTTCTCTTTATCTGTAGATGGACTCTGACTAATACTCAATTTGAAGTGTTTAGCAAGAGGATTACTAACCACTTTTGCATCTGTCATATTGAACCTCTTGAGTACCTTCTCAATGTATTGCTTTTGGGACAGAAATAACTCCTTTCTATCTCTGTGTCGGTGGATTTGAATGCCCAAGATTTTCTTTGCTGGCCCCAAGTCCTTCATCGCAAACGATTTGCTCAACTGCTTCTTAAGGACTGCGATTCTGGATTTATTCTTGCCAACAATAAGCATGTCATCCACATAAAGCAATAAAATAATAAAATCATCATCAGAGAACTTCTGGAAGAATACACAGTGGTCTGAAGAAGTTTTCTTGTACCCTTGTTCTTCAATGACAGATTCAAACTTCAAATACCATTGCCTTGGAGCTTGTTTCAATCCATACAGGCTCTTTTTCAATTTGCAGACATAATTTTCTTTTCCCTTAGTTACAAAACCCTCAGGTTGCTCCATATAAATCTCCTCATCTAAATCACCATGTAGAAAATCAGTCTTGACATCCATTTGCTCAACCTCTAAATCTAGACTTGCGGCTAAGCCTAGAACCACACGAATAGAAGACATCTTCACAACAGGGGAGAAAATTTCATCAAAGTCAACTCCCTTCTTCTGGCCAAAACCTTTAACAACTAACCTCGCCTTGTATCTAGGCGCAGAGGTATGGTTATCTTGCTTTATTCTGAATATCCATTTGTTAGATAAAGCTCTCTTACCTTTCGGCAATTTCACTAACTCATATGTGCCATTCTCATGGAGTGACTTCATCTCATCTTCCATCGCTTCGATCCAATGATCTTTGTGATTATCTTGCATGGCTTCATCATAATTCTCAGGTTCTCCCATGTCAGTCAAAAGTACATACTCATCAGGAGGATAGCGTATGGATTTTTGCTTCTCCCTTGTAGATCTTCTAAGAGAGGTTTCAGGAGCATTCGAAGTAGTTACCTGTGCAGGAATTGGTTGCTGATCAACCACAACTTCATCAACTGGAGCATCCATAACATCTATACCATGATGATCATTTTGATCTTGATCACTATCTCCATCATTTTCTTGGGTTCCTTCATGTCCAATAGGTGCCTTAGCCACTGTTATGTCGAGGAAGAGGCAAACCCGAAAATAAAGAAGATAAAGAACACCAAATTCTAACATGAAAAACCCTTCAAATCGAAAGTAAAAACCACGGGATCACAAAGATCCAAAAAGCTCCACTATAACAATAAGAGAATTACAAAAGTTCTCCAAATTGGCTACACAACAAGGGCCAAACACAGAGCAACAATAGCAACAATAGCAACAACTAATCAATTGATGAAAGAGTATAATCCACAAAATAAAGCTGCTGTTCGAGGCTCGAAATCAGATGCTACAAGCCTCCAAATCTGATATCCACCGTTCAAATCCAAGATCAAGATGTTACGAACACTCAGTCAAAATTTCAGCCCGATCCAACGGTTAACGAATCAGAAAACGTGATTTGAAGTTGGCTGGTCGGAATAAAAATCTGCAGCAAAACAAATACTTTTCTTCTCTCTTCTCTCTTGATGAAAGCTCTCTCAAAACCCACTCTTATATGCTTAAGTCTTTCAAAGACTTGTATCAATGAGCATAGAATAATTCTCCAAGGTTGTCCTATTTATAGATCATGAGTGGTGCTTTCTCTTAAAGCCAAAACCCATTCAAAATAGGAATAAACCGAATCCAATTCCAAATAGGATTGGAAACCAAGAGAGAATAGGATTAGGCCATTGGGCCTTTGGCTGGACAACATGAGCATGTGCCCAACAGAAATTTTGTCATGTATGATGTTTTAGGAAGGTCTTTGGAGAGAAATGCCTGTTGAAGTTAAATCGGAAAACGATCGATAAACATTATTAAAACATATGTTTTTGGGAATCGGTGTAAAATATTATTTCAAAACAGTTGAAGGCAAAAGAAACCCAAGGGTTTTACTACTATAAATGTATGATCAAGGAAAGAGTTCTACACTAATTATTTCAGGCGATTAACGTACACCTATCGAATCAGCAGTGGTTTAACTCCTAAATCTCTAGATTTTTCACCGTATCACAAAAGTTTTCAAGAACCCAAAGCTAGGGTTTTTGGAGAGATCCCCGTTTAACATAATTCTCAATACTCTGTATTATTATTAAAATTTAAAAATGAGTACGGAGTATTAAAATACAAAAGGAGTAAGCTGAGAGAAATGTCAAGGGTCAGGGACAAGGGGGCGCCATCTAGGCTTCCTTTTTTCTCATTTATATTTTTGTTTTATTTTAGTTTCTAATGTGATTTTCATTTTACGCTATTGATCATTTCAATTAGTTTTTTTCAATGGCTTTCTGAAATTTTGTAACAAAAGTTACTACTATTTCCTTGGATGTTCTCTTCTATATATAATATACGATTATATATACAAATAGTAAAAGATTAAACAACAATAACTAAAGCTAGGAATGGCAGTTAACGTGAGAATTGATTATTTTGTTGTCTTTAATTTGTCCATTGGCCAAATCACATCCCCACCAAATCTTTAACAGAAATACTGCATATTTCCAGTAGTAAGAAGTACGGGTTTTTCATTGAAAAAGAATACGTCATTAATTGGTCTTTCAAATACACAGTCCCACCATGGCAGACGCTCCCGTTTGGACAAACAAAGTTTTTGCTTTTTAATACTCTATGTTTATCCCGAAGGGACGGCCCAGTGGGTTTGGAGGGAGTTTTCCACACGGGAGACGTGGGTTCGATCTCCCCTCAATGCCTTCTAGGTCTGAGCATGTCGCACGGGCTTAACTAGTGCGGTTTATATACCCTGTGTGGTTTGCAGGCTATTACACAGTGAGAGATTTATTCAGTGCTCACTACAAATTGCTTACCCGAAAGGCAAAGGCTGTGACAGAGGCTGTAGCAGCTGTGGGTTATCCTGGGGTTCCAAAAATACTCTTTGTTTATAAATTAGATTGATTTTTCAAAAATGAATTCTTCAAGTTTGAAATGTTAGTCAGTAACAAAAATTGCAAATTTCAAGTCAAAGAATTCTAAATTTTGAATTTAAAATGAAGCTTGGTTTGTCACTGTTATTACCTCCTGCAACTGTATCTATTACATTTCTAGTAGAGGGTTTTAACCCGTGATAAAAAATATACAATTGCATATGTTCAGGAATGTCATAGTATATGCATTTTCTTAACATTGCTTTTAATCTTTCCCAAGCTTGATAAACTAACTCAGTATCAGTCTGCAAGAAATTAGATATCTCTTGTCTTAACTTTGTTGTTTTAGCAGGGGAAAAATATTTGTTTAAAAACTTCTGAGTCATCTGGTCCCATGTCGTAATGGACCCTTGAGGCAAACTTCGCAACCAAGTCTTGGCATCTCCTTTTAAAGAAAAAGGAAATAGCCTTAACTTGATAGCTTCAGGAGGTACTCCATTGTACTTAGCAGTTTCTACAAGTTCTAAAAAATCAATTAAATGACCATGTGGGTCTTCACTTGTATCATCAGTGAAGATACAAGATTGTTGAATTGTCTGAATCAGGCCGGCCCTGATTTCAAAGTTGTTGGCTGCCACTGGGGGCTTCTTGACACTAGATTCACAGTTGAAGCGATTAGGTCTAGCATAATCCCTAAGGATTCTGTTTGCTGGCCTTGGCGCCACTTCATCAAATTGCTCCTCTACATGGACTGGTGGTGGGATCTCAAGTGGGTTAATGTCCTCTGCTTCCTGGTTTTCCATTTCTTTACAAGATGCTCCTTGCGAAGGCGATGTTTGTTCTTTCCTGCGCAATCGAAGAAATCTTTCAATTTCAGGATCGTAATTAGCTAACTCTTTTATAGAAGAGCGGGTCATAAACTACTTAAAATTCTTAAGTATAAAAAGTACAAGGAAAAAAAAAAGTATATAAAAGAAAAATACAAAGATGATAAAAACAATACGTGCTAAACAAACATTATTGTACTATAATTTTATTATCTATAGAGAATAATAACATTATACTCAAATCTATAACAAAATTGTAGTAAATAAATTAATACACAATAAACTATGACAAGAAATAATAATATATTATTATATATGGACAAAAGTAATTAATGATAGTATATATAGTTGGAATGGTCATAAGAATATTTTTCGGTAGTATAATACATCGTGAAAGAACTTCAATGTAAAAGAACTAACAATATTAGAATATTTATAGATGTACACATTACAAAAGCAATAAGTAGTAGTTATAACACAGAGAAAGAGAAAAAAAAAAAGAATAAAATAGTATAACACTAGTATTGTAATATAGAAGAAACTACTGATAGTAATACGTAAAATTTGCTAAAGAAATGGAAAA
>MU706587.1:26398-36550 GCA_026770625.1 Nicotiana glauca
TGTATCTTACTAGGACTAAAGAAATATTTTGAGCATAATTTATATATTTTGTTCTACAAAAATTTCACGGGAAAAAAACCCGAAAAAATCCGAAAAACCCGAAAAACCGAGAAAAATCGAGAGTGACAAATCCGAGTTTTATTGGTTTGGTTTGGTCTTTAAATTTAATAATCCGTCACAATTGGTTTGGTTTGATAATTGTAAAATCCGAACCAACCCGACCTATGTACACCCCTACTACTTATATTGGAACTTGACCACATAGTAACCTTCTTCATGAAGGAAAATCGCATGTTCAGTCACGTAGGTTCAGTCATGTAGGACAAATATGCTCCTTATATTGGAACCTACGAAAATCGTAATTAATTTAAAAGCATTAAAAATTATTCAAAATTTACTCTTGAAAAATAATCGTGACAAATATTTTAGGGCGGATGAGAATATAAGTATAATTTACTTTTATGTATTCAACTAGAACTACTGCACCTTCAAAATGAACAAACAACAAAACGTTGTACTACTAAAGAGTGGGAGAAAGAAATCTCATCATTATATTTCATTTAATGCAAAGCTGATTTAACTGTTGCTATTGTTGCCACAGCAACTCTGTCTTGTTATTGAGTCAACGAAATATGCCCCTTGCATTTTGTAGGAAGCTTGTCACTGTAAAAAAGAAAGTGTAATTAAAACTTTCTAGAGGAAAAATCGAAATTGAAGTTAAATAGGTGAATAAAATAAATAAAACGTTGCCATTCTCATGGACTTAAAAAAATAATCTGGTGATTATCTATAGTAGTATTATTATGGGGCAAATGCACAAATAATTATTCTCAGAAATATTATTTAGACATTAGCCATTATTTATTTTGCCTAAAATTTTAAACTAAAATTTGTAACTTCAACATAATTCAGAATATTTTTATCCTGAAAATTGAATTGAAAAACTAAAACTCATGAATTATTGGCTAATTCATAAATAATAGTCCTTTACAATGGCTACCTAGTGTCAGTTCTACTATTATTACACGTTGTTAGCAATCTTCAAAATTACATTAATTTTATAGAGTTTTATACATGTACAATTCGAAGCCAAATTTTGATTGATTTGTTATTCTTGAAAGTATATTTATATATTTGACAATATCTTTTATATGTTCTTTTTCTTTATTACAACAAATACTTAGGTATACATTTGAATTTGATTTTAAAAACAATTTCAACTTTTCTGAAAAATTATTTTTGTTCCCATTTCAATTAGATTTAGAAATGGAAATTTTTTATTTTCTCTTGGATTCGGAACTTATTAAAATATGTTAAGGTCTTTTGATTAATTGAGGTCTTTTGAGTTTCTAAATTAGGAAAGCAAAGCAAATAATAAAAACTTAGAATTACAGTAGAAATAAGATTTTCTTGGAAAAAATCACAAGGTTTTTTCAAAAAGTGGAGAGAACGCTAATTTATTTACAATTTTTTTTTTCCTCTTTTCAATCAATCACCTATACTTACATCCATTCTTATTTACGTTCAATATTTCGCCATTTTAAAATTTGATTTTATGTGGAAAAATTGGTGCATCAATTATTTTGCATTCACACACGGTTCAGCGAATGGCCGTATCCCAAGGGAAGTAACTATATATAGACGGTCTTTCCTAATGCATGCATTAGTAGCTGCTTTCACGGTTCAAACCCGTGACTAGCGGAGCCACATTCAACCAAGGAGTGTCAATCGACACACCTTCGCCGAAAAATTAGACTGTATTGCTAAATAAATTTTTTATTGTATAGATATTTACTATACATTAACTCCCCTTAATTTTACAGTATATTTAAATTCTTATATTTTAATTTTCCTTAGTGAAAAGCCTAATTCCGTTATTATCGTGATCTATAGGTCACACGGTTACTCTAGGCTCTCCTTCATTGATCATATGTGAAAGCATAGGTGAAACATACACAGAGTGAATGTGAATGTGAATGTCTTAACTAAAAGAACGTTTAGCAGAGGCTCACACTTTTAATAATCCAGCCGTTATTCCCTTTCACATACTCTTCAAGGACTAAGGACTTCAATTAACGTATGGCAGCAACCAAAATGAACAACAAATTAAAAAAGAAAAAGAAACACAAAAAGGAAGAGCATAATTGATCAAATGTCAGAACAATTAAACACATCCTTTTTACTTTAGGTTTTGCAAGATCGACACCGTTGAAAACTATAAGAATTAATGATTGGTTCACTTAACCGTATGGTCGAAGGATGCTGGTGAATTAAATGTCAAGAACACTTCCTTTTAAGTGTAGGTTTTACAAGATCGATACCATATAATAACTTGATGAAAACTATAAGAATGATCATCAATATAAGTTACGTATGTTAGTGTTTGTAGTCGCAGAAATAAGAGTCATGCATGGTTTGAGGGCGGCTCAAGCACATGCATGCCCTAAAACCAAAGTTCAATATGAGGTATTTTTAAAAGAATATTATGATATACTCCTATATTTTTATTTGAAGTATATTTTTTTAGTTTTTTTTAGATGCAAAGTTGTTAATAATTTTTTTAATCAATTTATCTAATCATTCCTTTTCAATTGATAGTATAGGCAACCTATTTAATCTTTTTGAGACATTGTTGATCTTATGTAATATTTTATTATAATTTTAGATAACTTATTTTCTTTGTGGAAACTATTTTAGAAAAACTCTACTTTTGTATTAAAAGTGCTAAATATTTTTTTTTAAATACCTATAAACCTATTATTTCTAAAAAAAAAAAGGATCCCTAAATTTGAAGTCGGCACAACCGCACAAACCTTACTTGTGATAATTTTGGAGTCGGCCTGGGTTAGAAAAAGACATAGTAGGGAAGTTAGTTCATAAATAGTTCATTATTCATACGTATTGCAAGCTACCTACTTCATCAATTTATATAGACAGTAATCAATTCATTGTTTGATTGTTAAATATTTTCTCTTTCAATACGTATTATTGTTTTATCTGCTTTTCTTGATATTTTTTTTATAAAGCCATTAACCCCCGGTAGGGTGCCTTTTGAAATGGTCCTTTTGCCTCTTTAGGAAGTTGATTAAAAGAGGTATAAAAAGTACCATTTTCACTTGACGAGGCTAAGTAGTCGACCACTTGATTGGCTTCCCGGAAATAATGTAGAAGCAATTTCAGTCATTGTGTTTGACTCAAAAGGTAAACTCTTTTTAAGCAAATCAATCGAAAAGTATGAAGGGGTAAATCGTAGTCGAAAATAATAAACCTTAGGATAATTCTAGTAAAATGGAATTGCAATAGTAGAGGAGATAGATCAATAAAGAGATCAAGAGTAGAGAGAGAGAGAGAGAGAGCAAGCTTGTATTTCTTGTAAAAAATGTCCCTCTTTACAAGGCTGGATCCTCCTTATATAATGGAGGATCCTTTACTTATCACGGGAATGACAAAGGAAGAAATATATTTTATAACGAAGCCGACGATGACGCGAGGACGTCTCTCCTTTTCTCCCTGGGTCGCCCCCTCTGTACCGGCACGTAGGTACCTAATGGTCGGTCATGTTACCTTTGAGACATGATCGACCAAATTCGAACCCATACAGTTAGTCCCTCCGCTCGTCGAGGTCGCAGCGAGTGCGTCCTCGATTGGCCGAATTAGTGCCTCTTTTAAAGAGAATTTGGCTTGTCGAGACGTTATTACGACGTGGCCAGTAGAGGAGATTGTAATCACATTTGGCGGAACGTTGAAAATAACGCTCCTCCCCGGGTGATGTCAGCGTTCGCACGCGTCATCAATATACGTATTTTCGAGGCAGAAAAGCTGACGGTTTGGCACTTGGTTTCTCCCGCTGATTTGAAGCCTGCCTCCTCGATTCTGGCGGCACCCAACCTTATAAATAGGTGACGGGTTTAATTTCGTTGAAGAACTTTAGCCATTCTCGAGAATTCTTCGGTCTTTTTCTTCCGTTTTTGCATCTCCTCATTTTCTCGCTTTTATTCTCGATCGGAAGCCTTCCTTTCTCAATCCCCAATGGTGTGACTTGCTATTTCTATACAAAACCATGCCGAGCTCTCGTCGCCCTACCCTACTGAGAAGGTTCCGAAGATCGTTCCGGTGAGTGCAGAACCTTTCTCCGATAGTGGAGAAGTAGAGGTGGAGGATGATGACAATCCTCTTACAGTGGAGGCATTATTACCACATCATCCCTCGTCTCGAAGTGACTTCAGCAAGAACCCACCTCCTACTCCGAGCCTCATACTTTCGGAGATAGACCAAAGTCATCTCGATGCTCTTCGTATAAAATACGGTATCCCCACTTACGTAGAGAAGGTTCTGGCAAATGGGGATTACGTTAACGTTCACAAACCCGAGTGTTGCGCTTTCTATGAGTACCCATTTATGATTGGTTATACCCTGCCTCTTTTTTTCCTTTGGCGGACGAGTTCTGCAGATTCTATCATATTTGCCCGGCTCAGCTCGTGCCATACACACTCAAGGTGCTCCTTTTGTTGGCTAAATATGCGAAATTAGCTAAGAGTGACGTCTCTGTGCACCTCCTCCTACATTTATTCTCACCCGGTTTCCTTAGGGGCACCATGGTGCACCTAAGGCTTAGTGGCACAAAGGGACTGGTGGTCGGAACAGACGACCGGTTGAGCTGTAAGTATTGGCACAAATACTTCTTTATCAAGACTGAGCACGTGGTTTCTAACCCCGCTGGGTTCCAGAGAAGTGGAATGAAAATCGTATGTATCGTAGTTCATTGTATTCTCCATATTTCGCAAATGTTGCTTCTAACCATTTGTTTTGCAGCTATGGCATGCCAATCCCAGCCCATTATCGGCCTCAGGAACTGGGTTGCCGGCCTATTGCCCCATGCGGAGGAGACTCGAACTTGGACTGCCTTCGTTCAACGCTATGGCCCTAAAGTTTCCTCAGGTAAACCTTTGATTTAGTATGTTGGCGATTGTGTGGCTCTATCTCATTGTATGATTCTTATTGATGACAGGTCGACGAGCTTCTAGGAGAAGGGCACCAATCCCTACTTTTAGACGACCTACTGCTGTCATAGAAGCTCAAGACATTTTGTGTGCATCTATCCAACAGGGCCATCCTCTACCTCTCCAGTAGGAGACCCCGTCCACCCCTACAACTATAAGAGACACACCCTCATTGGCGCCGTCCTCTCATCCTGTCGACGAATCCTCTGATGGTGATGAACCATTAGAGAGA
Source organism: Nicotiana glauca (assembly GCA_026770625.1). Lineage (NCBI taxonomy): Eukaryota > Viridiplantae > Streptophyta > Magnoliopsida > Solanales > Solanaceae > Nicotiana > Nicotiana glauca. The sequence goes on from MU706587.1 coordinate 31,631, forward strand.
AAAAGGAGAATATTGGAGTTAGGAAAGCGGGTGGCTACTGATGCTGACGGGAGTGGGGCATCTCGGACGACGCCAATGCCCATGTTCATGGTGATGCCATTTTATAGGGAAGATCAGCCCACGAGAGGACGGCTACCCCTGAAGCTAGTTCGGTGCGCTCTACTGAGGGGGGTGCATCCACTAATGTCGGAGGGCCTAGTGTGGAAGCTGATGGGTTGGGTTCCGACGTCGCCCCTGAGGATGTAAATGGATTTTTGGGTTTCCACACCCATATGGAAAGAATGATGGATGGGTCTGACCGTCGCATAGTAATCCCGGGGGATTACTACTGCTAAATAGTGAGTAGGTCGCATCGACCCTTACCCTTATATGTGCCGCTCATGAGAGCGAGACGCTCAGAATGATGAGTGATATGGAACTGTCTCGGAAGGTCGCTGGCATGGCCCTACAGGTAGATTCCCCCCCCCCTCCCGCCATTTTGCGTATTGTAGGATTGACATGGAAATGTGTGCTTACTTCTATTTTTTTTTCTTTTCAGACCCTCGTCTTGGAGGTGGAGAGGGGTCATCATGAGCGGAAGAGGACGGACCTCTATAATAAAATGTCAACAAAGTACCAACGGTACCGCGTTAGGCACCAAGCGATGGCTAACATCTACTATCAGGATCCTGAATTCCAAGTGTTCTGTGAGGGGCTTAAGTAGCGGGATGCTCAATTGGAGCGTAAGGTGGCAGAGCTGGAGGAGACGCATGGGGAGCTCGTGAGGGCCATCGCTCATAACAGCGAGCTGCAGGCCCTTCTTAAGGCTAGGGAAGATGAGCTCGAACTGAGTTAAGGGGTGATAGCAGAGAGACCTGCAACTAAAGGTGGTCGGCTAGAAGGCTGAGCTAAATGCCAAGATAGAGGAGATCGGCGGGCTCAAGGGCGAGTTGAATGCCCGTGCTGACAAGTTGGCTGCCACCATTTTTGAGATGGTCTCACTGGAGGATGCCTTTCGCCTATCTAGATCGAAACTTACACCGGAAAGAGAGACCTCAAGTAATCGAGTTGTAGATCTTGAAAGGCGTATTGGGGAGCTAAGGGTGGAATTGTCCTTGCTGCAAAGGCAAGTGGATCCACCGAGGGTAGGAGAAGCAGATCGCCGCCCTAGTCCTTCCACATCTCGTTCTCTGGTTGATCAGGGCTTGAATTGTCATTTATATAAGATGTGGGTCTATGCGGAGGCTCGAATCGATGTGTATAGAGCTTTTCATGCCGAGGGACGTGCGACAGAGGCGGAGGTTCAGGCGGTGCACGCTGAAGCACGTACGGCTCGTGAGTCATATAGGTATAAGCCTAACACTCAATATGGGGAGGGTGTCTCCCACGATGATGTGAACCGCCTCGATTCAGAATCATGGTATGAAGATGCTTACCCTGCTGAGGCCGACGAATAGTTTCAACTTGGTCATTTTATTTGAATGTTTTTGAGAGCTGGTTGTATTGGGACCCGCCTATATGGCCGAATGTAAATAAAATTTTGTTGTAATATAAACTATTTTTGCCACTTTGTTTGTACGCCGTTTTTCCATTTTATTTTGAGGTGAGACCCTTAGTCTTCGTAGGGATGTACTGATTAATGTTATAACTACATTTCATTGTGTTTCGAGCGAGGTTGAGCTAATTTCGATAGCCTTAGCCATTAGGATGTTGCTTCGACCTTGGTCGAAGTAGTATCTGTCATAGCTCGAGCGAAGTTGAACAGATGTCGATGGCCTTAGCTATTAGGATATTGCTTCGACCATGGTCGAAGTAGTATCCGTCATAGTTTGAGCGAGGTTGAACTGATGTCTATGGACTTGGCCATTAGGATGTTGCTTCGACCGAGGTCGAAGTAGTATCCGTCGTAGTTCAAGCAAGGTCGAACTGATGTCGATGGCCATAGCCATTAGGATGTTGCTTCGACCGTGGTCAAAGTATTATCCGTCGTAGTTCAAGCGAGGTCGAACTGATGTCGATGGCCTTAGCCATTAGGAAGTTGCTTCAACCATGGTCGAAGTAGTATCCGTTGTAGTTCGAGCAAGGTCGAACTGATGTCTATGGCCTTGGCCATTAGGATGTTGCTTCGACCGTAGTCGAAGTAGTATCCGTTATAGTTCGAGCGAGGTCGAACTGATATCGATGGACTTAGCCATTAGGATATTGCTTCGACCGTGGTCAAAGTAGTATCCGTCATAGTTCGAGCGAGGTAGAACTGATGTTGATAGCCTTAGCCATTAAGATGTTGCTTCGACCGTGGTCGAAGTAGTATCCATCGTAGTTAAAGCGAGGTTGAACTTATGTCGATGGCCTTGGCCCTTAGGATGTTGCTTCGATCGCGGTCGAAGTAGTATCTGTCGTAGTTTGAGCGAGGTCAAACTGATGTCAACCTTAGCCATTAGGATGTTGCTTCGACTGTGGTCGAGGTAGTATCTGTCGTAGTCCGAGAAAGGTCGAACAGATGTCGATGGACTTAGCCATTAGGATTTTTCTTCGACCATAGTCGTAGTAGTATCCGTCGTAGTTCGAGCGAGGTCTAACTGATGTCGATGGCTTTAGCCATTAGGATGTTGCTTCGACCGTGGTCAAACTAGTATCTGTCGTAGTTTGAGCGAGGTCGAACTGATGTCGATGGCCTTAACCATTAGGATGTTGCTTCGACTGTGGTCGAAGTAGTATCTATCGTAGTTCGAGCGAGGTCGAGCGAATGTCTATGGCCTTAGCCATTAGGATGTTGCTTCGACCGTGGTCGAAGTAGTATCCATCGTAGTTCGAGCAAGATCGAACTGATGTTGATGGCCTTAGCCATTAGGACGTTGCTTCTACCGTGGTCGAAGTAGTATCCGTCGTAGTTGGAGTGAGCTCGAACTGATGTCGATGGCCTTAGCCATTAGGATGTTGCTTCTGTCGATGCCCCCTTTTCCTCGCGAAATCGGGTTTATGACATTTGGGAAGACAACTCTATTCCCGTTTGACAATTGGGTTTTTGGATTTGAAGAGTCGCCACCTAATGATTAAGTTCATTAGGACTATAAGAGTTTTGAATTAGAAAACCAGAGTTCGGGTAAGGGATAGAAATTATCTCGAGGGGAAGGTGTTAGGCACCCCTCAAGATCCACTAGTGTGGTTCCCGGCAATGCTATGTTGTGACTTTAAATGCAAATAAGTATACAAATAATTTCACACGTAAGGGCTGCAAATAGGTACGTAACAAGCATGTTGAAATTAAGGTCTAAGTGATCTCATATTTTATTTTTAAAAGATGTCCAAGTGCAGGAATTTAAACAAAGAAATGAATAAACGAAAATTTTGAAAAGAAGAGATTAGTGAAGTAAGAAAGAGGAATTTGGTGGCTGAAATGAGATATAGGAAAAAAAAAATAAAGTTACATAAGGGAAAGGGGTCCTAGGTTTGTGAAACACATGGATCATCCACATAACATCGGTAGCTAATCGTACGCATGTTGTTATCGCATGATCATCATCTCTATGTCTACCCTTCCCACCTCGTTGAGGTATTAAGAATGAAATGGTATCGTTACCTACTGCATGCTATTACCCGTCCCTCCTATCAGTCCCGGATGCATTTAGGACTACTAATCCTAAAAGGGGAGGGAGTTTGGCTTTCCAGGGCGACAGTCAAAACACATAAAGCAGTTAATGGGGAACGAGTAGCAATTAAGGGCTCAAATAGGCCTCCTCATATAAAGAAGCAACTTATTTAGCAGGACTTACAAATACTGGTTAGGTCTTTAGTTAAAATTAACGTAGGAACATTTGATTTACCACATATTTCCCAGATAGGGAGTCCAAATTAGTCCTGCTTAGATGTAGTTGTTGAAAACTGACATAGTTGATTAATTACTTAATTATTTGCCTACGTGTTAAACGGGACCTATAGGCATGATATCTATTAATGGAGGAATAAACTGATTGCAAAAGAATTATTGGTTGTAAGCTCTGCAAGTATTAAATAAATTACCACTGATTATAAAATTAGGAGCAAATGGGCGATTCAGATTTAGTTGATAACTCATATAGGCATGCTCTCTAGGCGTCGCTGATTTTATCAATGTTGTTGTCATGCAGAGATCCTATGGGCAGGTCATCTATATGTAATTGGTTATTTTAACTCCTATAAGCAGATTTGGTTATTTTAACTCCTATAAGCAGATTTACCTAGTGACAGATGCATATGCAAAATGCAGGAAGTCCTATAGGCACATTATCTATATGATATGTAGAGTTTCAACAACGATTTATAGGCATGGTATTTATATGAAGTGTAGAGAACCTATGAGCATGGTATCTATGTGAGATGCAGAGGATTGAAAGTAATAACTCCTAAAACATGGTATCTACATGAAATGTTGAATCTTGTAGGTAATAATCCCTAAAACATGGTATCTACATGAGGTGCTGAAATCGAAAGTAAATAATTCCTAAAACATGGTATCTAGGTGAAAAATGCAGAATTTGAAAGTAAATACCCTAAAACATGGTATCTACCCCTTTTGCATGCATTCATTCCCATCCCTTTTCACTATACATCCCCGGTAGTTATTACAAAATTTATTACAGACCAAATAAATCAGTGGAAAGAAGAAAAATACATCAGTGATTATATCTACATCTAATCAGCCTAATCCAGACTTAGAGTCTAACAATATGAGATAAACCAACTTCCAGGATCGGATTTTCCAAAGCCTTTCTCTTATTTGGGGATGTGTCAAAGTTCCAAGGAACTTCAAGAGTTCCAGGCAATGCTTACACCCCAAATATCATTGCAGAATCAGATTATAGTGCAGTGTGGAAGGGCCAGCCCTCAAATGTCCAAGTTCAGAGGGAACTCAAGGTCCCAAGGCAAGGCTCATAGGAGGGGGGCAGAACTTAGAGACTAGGA
>MU706587.1:36953-49030 GCA_026770625.1 Nicotiana glauca
CAAGCTGGTGGTCATGCCCAGCAATTGGGATGCTGACACACCCCTGACCAGCCTGTCAGCCTTAGAATTGGGGAGTTAAGAACTTATTGAAGGTCAGGTTCAGCCCTGGACAACAATTGGGATGCTGCCATGCCATACCTTAACTCAGCACACATAGGGGAATGGGGGTATGGGAGCAATTGTTTACACTAGCAGCAAGAAACAGAGAAAGAACAGGCAAAAGCATATAGATACTTTAAAATTAACTTTGCAGAGGATTGAAAGCAGGCATGAATACAGGGACTGTAAATAAACACATTAGAAAGATATTGAAATTAATTTTAGAACATACTAGTTCAAAGAAGCAAGTAAGGAGAAACAATAGCCTTATGAAAGCCAAAGTGCAGTCAAGAAGTAAGAGTATAAGTTTAGAAGAGAGTTGTGATTTCTGTATGCTTAATCATATTCTCGTGTCTTGTGAAAGAGAGTCATGTATTTATAGAGCAGAAAGCAGGCAAAAATAAGGTAAGAAAATAATTGAAGACTGATTGTAAATCAATTATATAAGACTCCCTTTAATTAAGGGATTCAAATTCAAACGGGTATAAAATAATTAAGGAAAGAAATTAATCAAACAGTTGTGTAAAACATGCAATTGAGGGAAAATACATAAAGGTTATTTAAGGACAGGGTCTTGACAGTACACGATTTGTGCAAATAAGGCAGGGAAGTCAGTTAATAGCCAGGAAATCAGAGATCAAAGATTTGGTATGAATGAACCAAGTCAGAAAAAGGTAAAGAGAGGCTTTACTTAAGAAGAATCAGTAGCAATCAATTAACCCAAAAAAAAGGATTCTGATTCGAACACAAGTTGGAAAACCTCTTTAAGAAAGATTTTAACACATATAAAAGGGGCTATCATGCTATTAAGAAGAGTCTAGTATAGAAAAATTCATACACAAAAGGATTCAAACTCAGTACATGGATCCAAAGTGAGTTTGAGAGAGTCCAGGGCTCAAATAGAACCCTAGTCCAAACACACAAGACCAAACTCGCCAAAAATCCCAAATCCTAGGGTTTTCGACTTTAATCAAATGCAAAGAAGAGAAAACAAGCAGATACAGTAGAAAGTTTAATGCAAACAGAGTCAGGGAATTAATTCGAAACATAATGAGAGTAGAAGAAACAGTAGAGGAAAATATGCTTAAGCAAGCATAGTAAGAACACTTAATGAACATGGTAGGAAAATACAATAGGCGAAGCATATCAAGTCATAGTGGAAGGCAAGTAGCAGAACGTAGCATGTGAAAACATATCATAGAAACATAGCATGTGAAAACATAGTATAGAAACACGGTAGAAGGAAGAACAAAATACAGCAAACATAGTAGAAGAACATGTGTAAAAAAAAAATATAATAAGAACATAGTAGAGACAAACATACATGAGAAAGGGAGAAGAAAAGTCGGAAAACACTTAAGCATTTTTTTCAGAAACCCTAAATCAAAAAGAAGTGACTTTGAAAGTAAATTTTTTTAAAGAAAAGTTGGGGAAACCTTTTAAAAACTCAAAGTAAAGCATGAATACACATAGATCTGAAGAGAATTGGAGAAAAACCTCGAACAGCTAGGGTTTTATGTGAACCCTAGAATGATAAAGGCTTCAAAAATGTCCGATCTAAGTCGGATAAGACTGGAAACAGGCTTAGGAGGCTAAGATATGCCGGAGCCAGGTCAGAGATGGCCGGAAACCTCAAGTCGGCGGCGGTCTGGGTGGAGACCTTTGAGGTCTAGCCTCAAACCTTCGAATAACAAGCACACAAGAGCGATATGAGGTGAGTATAAGTGGTTCATGGCCTGAGAAGCCATGGAAACTGGCGAGAATCGAAGGGATTAGGCTTAGCTTGGGTGGTGGCGACCAGGGTTTGCAGAGAGAATGGGAGAGGAAGGGAATTCAAGGGCGGCGGGTAGAGAGAAATGAATTAAGGTTGGGGGTTTGGTAAATTAAAAAGGAAAGGGTGTATTTGAGCCGTTGATCTTTTAGATCAATGATTGTAATTAAAGGGGGTGGGGGTCCGGTCGGGTAATTTAATTGGGTCAGGGGTTGGGTTGATTTTAGGAATTAGGCCAGTTAAAATTGGGTTTAAATTGGGTCAATTGGGGGCTTTAATGTGGCTATAATTGAAATACAGATGGGCTATATATTAAATAGCCAATTTCTCCCCTTTTAATTTAATTAAATAGTTAAAATAACTTTAAAAACAAATTTAAAGTACTGAATTGATTAATAATATATAAATGTCAATCTAAAAATACTGGGAGCAATTTTATAATAGTAAAATACTATTAATCGTAATGTAGGCTATAATTGCAATTTTAAGCAATTTAGCCTAAAGAAAATCAAATAAATTTATAAAAAATATGAAAAAATTACTTTAATTATATTTTGGTATAAATATATCGATGGAAATAAATTACTTGCCAAAATAATATTTTTTGGAATAATTATTGGATTTTGTACTGTTAAAACAAATAATAAAATGATTATAAAAAGCTTTAAAATTAGAAAAAATGTCAAAATTCTTGGGCATACTTATATATGCATTTACATGCCATTTTGAGAATATTTTGAGTATATAAAAATAGATAGGGAAAAAGTGGGTATCAACAGCTTCGACCGTGGTCGAAGTAGTATCCGTCATAGTTCGAGCGAGGTTGAACTGATGTCGATGGACATAGCCATTAGGATATTTCTTTGACCATGGTGGAAGTAATATCCGTTGTAGTTCGAGCGAGGTAGAATTGATGTTGATGGCCTTAGCCATTAGGATGTTGTTTCGACAGTGGTCGAAGTAGTATCCAGCGTAGTTAGAGCGAGGACGAAATAATGTCGAAGGCCTTAGCCATTAGGATATTGCTTCGACCGTGGCTGAAGTAGTATCCGTCATAGTTTGAGCAAGGTCGAACTAATATTGATGGCCTTAGACATTAGGATGTTGCTTCAACCGCGGTCGAAGTAGTATCTGTCGTAGTTTGAGCGAGGTCGAACTGACGTCGATAGCCATAGGCATTAGGATGTTGCTTCGACTGTGGTCAAAGCAGTATCTGTCATAGTTTGACCAAGGTCAAACTGATGTCGATGGCCTTATCCATTTGGATGTTGCTTCGACCATGGTCGAAGTAGTATCTGTCATAGTTCGAGCGAGGTCGAACTAGTGCCGATGGACTTAGCCATTATGATGTTGCTACGACCATGGTCGAAGTAGTATCCCTCGTAGTTAGAGTGAGGTCGAACTGATATCGATGGCCTTGGCCCTTAGGATGTTGCTTCGATCGTGGTTGAAGTAATATTCGTAATAGTTCGAGCGAGGTCGAACTGATATTAATGGCCTTAACCATTAGGATGTTTCTTCGACCGTGGTCGAGGTAGTATCCATCGTAGTCCAAGCGAGGTTGAACTGATGTCGATGGCATTATCCATTAGGATGTTGCTTCAACTATGGTCGGATTAGTATCCGTCGTAGTTCGAGCGAGGTCGAGCTAATGTCAATGGCCTTGGCCATTAGGATGTTTCTTTGACCGTGGTTGAATTAGTATCCATCATAGTTCGAGCAAGGTCAAACTGATGTCGATGGCCTTAGCCATTAGGATATTTCTTCGATCGTGGTCAAAGTAGAATCCGTTGTAGTTCGAGCGAGGTTGAACTGATGTTAATGGCCTTAGCCATTAGGATGTTGCTTCGACCATGGTCGAGGTAGTATACGCCGTAGTCCGAGCGACGTCGAACGGATGTCGATGGTCTTAGCCATTAGGATGTTGCTTCGACCGTGGCCGAAGTAGTATTCGTGGTAGTCCGAGCGAGGTAGAACTGATGTCGATGGCCTTAGCCATTAGGATGTTGCTTCGGCCATGGTCGAGGTAGTATCCATCATAGTTTGAGTGAGGTCGAACTGATGTTGATATCCTTAGCCATTAGGATGTTGCTTCGACCGTGGTCGAAGTACTATCCATCGTAGTTCGAGCGAGGTCAAACTGATGTCGATGGCCTTGATCATTAGGATGTTGCTTCAATCTTGGTCGAAGTAGTATCCATCGTAGTTCGAGCGAGGTCGAACTAATGTCGATGGCCTTATCCATTAAGATATTGCTTCTACCGTGGTCGAAGTGGTATCTGTCATAGTTCGAGCGAGGTCGAACTGATTTCGATGGCCTTAGCCATTAGGATATTGCTTCGATCGTGGTCGAAGTAGTATCCGTCATAGTTCGAGTGAGGTCGAACTAATATCTCTTGCCTTAGCCATTAGGATATTGCTTCGACCATAGTCAAAGTAGTATCCATCCTAGTTCAAGCGAGGTCGAACTGATGTCGATGGACTTGGCCATTAGGATGTTGCTTCGACCGTGATCGAAGTAGTATCCATCGTAGTTCGAGCGAGGTCGAACTGATGTCGATGGCCTTAGCCATTAGGATTTTGCTTCGACCATGGTCATAGTAGTATCCATCGTAGTTCAAGCGAGGTCGAACTGATGTCGATGGATTTAGCCATTAGGATGTTGCTTCGACTGTGGTCGAAGTAGTATCTGTCATAGTTTAAGCGAGGTCGAACTGATGTCGATGGCCTGGACCATTAAGATGTTACTTCGACTGTGGTCAAAGTAGTATCTGTTGTAGTTCGAGCGGGGTCGAACTGATGTCGATGGCCTTAGCCATTAGGATGTTGCTTCGACCGTGGTCGAAGTAGTATCCATCGTAGTTCGAGCGAGATCGAACTGATATTGATGGCCTTAGCCATTAGGACGTTGCTTGTACTGTGGTCGAAGTAGTATCCATCGTAGTTCGAGCGAGGTCGAACTGATGTCATGACCTTAGCCATTAGGATGTTTCTTCGATCGTAGTCGAAGAAGTATCCATCGTAGTTCGAGCGAGGTCGAACTGATGTCGATAGTCTTAGCCATTAGGATGTTGCTTCAATCGTGACAGAAGTAGCATCCGTTGTAGTTCGAGCGAGGTCGAACTGATGTCGATGGCCTTAGCCATTAGGATATTGCTTCGACCGTGATCGAGGTAGTATCCGTCATAGTCTGAGCAAGGTCGTCAATCGTGACCGAAGTAGCATCCGTTGTAGTTCGAGCGAGGTCGAACTGATGTCGATGGCCTTAGCCATTAGGATATTGCTTCGACCGTGATCGAGGTAGTATCCGTCATAGTCTGAGCAAGGTCGAACTAATATTGATGGCCTTAGCCATTAGGATGTTGCTTCAACCGTGGTCAAAGTAGCATCCATCGTAGTTTGAGCGAGGTTGAACTAATATCGATGGCCTTAGCCATTAGGATGTTGCTTCGACCGTGGTCGAGGTAGTATCTGTCATAGTCCGAGAGAGGTCGAACTGATGTTGATGGACTTAGCCATTAGGATGTTGCTTCGACCGTGGTAGAAGTAGTATATGTCGTAGTCCGAGCGAGGTCGAACTGATGTCGATGGCCTTAGCCATTAGGATGTTCCTTCGACCATGGTCGAAGTAGTATCCGTCGGAGTTCGAGCGAGGTCGAACTATTGTCGATGGCCTTAGCCATTAGGATGTTGCTTTGTCTTTTGTTAAGGTAGTTTCCATAGTAGTCCGAGCAAGGTCGAATTGATATTGATGGCTTTAGCCATTAGGATGTTGCTTCGATCGTGGTCGAAGTAGTATCCCTTGTAGTCTGAGCGAGGTCGAACTGATGTCGATGGCCTTAGCCATTAGGATATTGCTTCGACCGTGGTCGAGATAGTATCCGTCGTAGTCCGAGCGAGGTCGAACTGATGTCGATGGCCTTAGCCATTAGGATGTTGCTTCGATCATGGTCGAAGTAGTATCCGTCGTGTACAAACCGATTGCGTTTCATATGATGGAGGTATTCATTCAAATGGTGAATTCTTTTCATACAATGGAGATTTCTATTTATGCAATGGAATTCTGTTCGTACAATGGAAGTTGCATAATTTAGTCCCTTTATTACTTTTGCCTAGAGGTCATGCCGATGGGTTGAGGTGATGTACAACCCTTTGATCCACATGGTGTCCCCTGTTGCTTTCTCGTTAACCTCCCTGAGAAAACCCGATTGGGACAAAACTCAGGTAAGGGAAAAAGAGTACGGCTCAGGTGATGCCTTTAAGAAGTGGAAATAATTGAGATGGGTGACATTCTAGTTGTTTTGGAGTAGTTTTCCTTCCATCGTTTCTAGTTGGAATGCTCTTTTGTTTGCCATCGCTATGATTTTATATCGTCCGTCCCAGTTGGTTCCTAACTTTTCCTCATTTGGGTCTTTTGATGCTAATGTTTTGGTTTTGAGGACGTAGTCGCCAACTTTGAGTGATCTTATCTTTGCTTTCTTGTTGTTATATCTCTCTACTTGCTGCTTCTGGGCTATCATTCTTATGTGGACCATATCTCTCCGTTCTTCGACCTCATCTAGGTCTTGCAACATACTCTCGTTGTTAGTTACCCCGCTTATATGGGAGTATCTCAGATTAGGCTCCCCAACTTCGACGGGTAAAACTGCGTCGGTTCCGTAGACTAGTGAGTATGGCATTTCTCCCGTGCTGGACTTTGGCGTAGTTCGATATGCCCATAATACTTCAGGTAATAATTCGGGCCATAGCCCTTTGGCTTCTTTGAGCTTCTGCTTTATTATGTTCAGTATCACTTTGTTGGAGGACTTGGTTTGGCTATTGGCAGTGGGATGATATGGTGTGGACAGTATCCGCTTGATATGCCATTTTTTGAAGAACTCAGTCATTTTCCTCCCGACAAACTGGGGTCCGTTATCACAACTGATTTCTTTGAGGATGCCGAAACGGCATATAATATTCTTTCATATAAAGGTGATGACCTCTTTTTTGCGTATTTGGGCGTATGCACCTACTTCTACCCTTGCGGTTCTTTGGCATTAACAGACCCCGAGTTTCCTATGGTATACCAGCCAGTCCTCCTATTTCCTCTAGCAGGGGTGTCATCTCAATCTCCACGAAGCGAAACACAGACCTATTGCAATCCTAGAATAGGGTAGTAGCTTCAATGATTTTGTTGTTGGGTTGGATTTCTAGAAGAGAAGGTAAATTTCCCAAGTATTTTCGGACAAGGGTCTGATCACTGGAATGAAGATCCTCCCACCAGTTCAGTAATTTCGGGTGGATATTAGTGACCATGCCAAACCTGGGGACTTTGTGCCTCATTTTTTGCAAGACAAAAGTGTTAGGCCCTTACCCCCACCAGACTCGACAATTAAATATCAATAATTGGCATAAGAAGCATTTAGTTCTCCAAATAAATGCACAGAACGTGGTAGTGTCCGTTTAGGTTTCAAGGAAACCTAGTGGACTTTGGACAAGGCTATCTTGAAGAGTTATTATGCAGATACCATAACTGACTTGGCTAGGTTTGACAATGATGCATTCACAATTTAACAGAGTAGGGTTTCTATGGGGGTATTAGACTAGTACCCTTGAGCTAACAACTCAAGAAGGAAAGGCGCGGAACCGTCAACTACACCGTTGATCGACTGGTTTTACCGCAAATATGCCTTTTCCAGATTTAGGGGGTGATAATATCGGAAGTGCGCAACCACTCATTATAATCATTGCTATGGTATTTTGTTTGGCATGAGTGGAATATGATATTGAATATGCAGTTACAATATTCAAACAAGTTGTCACGTATTTGCACGTTCATAAAGTAATAATTACAATAATTCCTCAGAATTTACAACGGTATTAAACGAAAGCGGTAAAGGAAAACATAAAAAGGAATAAAGGAAAGAAACAAAGAGCCAAATGAGTTTTTTTGAAGCAGAAGAAGAAAATAAATACTTTAGGGCATTAAACAAATAAAGACATTAAAGGAAGCATAAAGTCACACATAGCATGAAATGGAAAAAGCATTAAAATATCCCTAGCAGAGTCGCCATGCTATCGCGCTCCCTTTTTCTCGTAAAATCGGGTTTATGACATTTGGGAGGACAACTCGTTCCCTTTTGGGGATTGGGTTTGAATTGAAGAGTCACCACCTAATGGTTAAAGTGCATTAGGACACTAAGAGGTGAGTTTTGATTTAAAGACCAGAGATTGGGTAAGGGCTAAAAATTATCTTGAGGGAAAGGTGTTAGGCACCCCTTAAAATCCACTAGTGTGGTTCTCGACCATACTACAATTGTGACTTTAAGCGCAAACTATAAATAGACATGTAAGGGTTTCCAATACAAAGATGTTTTCACATAACGGTTGCAAGTAGTTGAAGTTGAACGAGAATAAAGAAAAGCTGAAGTTGAAGTAGTTTTAAAAATTCTGAAAATAAAACAAACAAGTAAAAAGGAAGGGGGTCCTAGGTTTACAAATATTATGGATCACATTAATGCAATATCAGGAAATCACTCCTCAGAAGAGGGGTTACATGTGGTATTAGCGCACCGGTCATCATATCCATATATACCCCTTCCCACCCCGTTAAGGTATTAAAGCGCAAAATGGTTTTGTTAGTTATTGCATGCTATTACCCACACCAATCCTATCAGTACTGGAGGCATTTAGGACTACTAATCCTAAAAGGAAGGGATGTTGGACTTTTTATGGTTTTGAAGGACAAAATTCTAAAGCGACAATCAAAAACACATAGAGTAGATTGGGGAAATCACATAAGCAGTTAAAGGCTCAAACTAGCCTCCTCAACTTAAGGACAAATTGTTTAGCATGTCTTGCTCGTACTGATTATGGCCTGATTAAACTTAAAAAAGTGAGGCACACTGATCTATTACATATTTCAGAAAAGAAATCCGTATCAGGCCTGCCTGCTAGTTGTAATTTAACGAAGTCTGATTCAATTAACTAGTTTACCTTATGGCTTACCTAAGTGTTGGATGAAACCTATAGGCATGATATCTATTATAAATATATAAAAGAAATACACCGACTTTATATAAGAGAGTTTGCTAATTGCAAGAACATAAGTTCTGCAGATGTTAAACATTGGTACTACTGATTTTAGACTTATAAACGATTCTTATTTAGTTGATGGCTCCTATAGGCATGCTTTCTAGGCGTTATTGACTTTAAAACGTTTACAGTCAAAATAAAAGTGCAAAAGTCCTATAGGCATGGTATCTAGAATGCTGTTTGTTATTTAAACCTATAAACACGTTTGCCTAGTGATAGATGCATATGCAGAATTCAGGAAGTCCTATAGACAAGTTATCTATGGGATCTGCATAAATGCAGAAACCTATTGACATAGCTTCTATATGAAATGCAGAGGCTATAGACATGGTATCTATGTATGAAACGCAGAACCTATAAACATGATTTCTATAAAATGCAGAAGTGCAGAAACCTATAATCATGATTTCTACATATGAAATGCAGGACCCATAGACATGTCATCTATATGAAATGCAGAAACCTATAGACAGGATTTCTATAAAATGCAGAAGTGCAAAACTAGCAGGCATGATTCATGAGTAATAACACCTATGAGCATACTGTCTACCCTTTGCATACATGAGTGACCCTCCCCTTTTCACTAAAACCCCCATAAGTTATTATAAGATTATTACAACCCAGAATGAATAAGAAAAAGTAAAATTACATTAGAAAACTAAAATTCCACCCAAGGAGAGCCTGATTCAAACTTCTGTATGAAGCATGAAGTAAACCAACTCCCAAATATCAAATTTCCAAAGTCTTTCTCTTATTTGGGATGTGTCAGAGTTCCCTAATAGTCTCAAATGGTCTCCGGGCAGTGCTCACACCCAAATATGTTGCAAAATTGAGTCATAGTGCAGTGTGGAAGGGCCAGCCCCCAAATGTCCAAGTTCAGAGGGAACAAAAGGTCCCAAGGCAAGGCTCATAGGAGGGGAGCAGAACTTAGAAGCTAAAAGAGAGTGTAAGGGCAAAAAGGAGGTGCTGAGAAAAGGCAAGGACATGTTGTTTGTCATACCCAGCAATTGGAAGTGCTGGCACTCCCCAACTAGCCTGTTAGGCCACATTATTAGGGAGTTAGGATCCCCTAAGGGATAAAGTCCAAACATGAACAACAACTTGGATGTTGTCATGTTCTGAACTTCAACTCAAACACATAGAAGGGGACAGGGGTGCAAGGATTCACAGTAGAAATATATGCAAAGAAATTGACATACTAATTAACATTAAACATAGGTAGTAAAGCAGATAGGGGTGTAGAAGCTGTAAAATAAACACATTGGGGTAAGGCTGAAAACCTAACTACAACATACCAGTTTCAAGTAAAGAAAGCAGTAGTCTTGTAAAGCCAAAGCGCAAGCAAATAGTCAGAATGCTATGATTAGAGAACTATGATACTTGAGTAGTGTAAAAGTGTTGAATTGAAAAGTGTGTTGGTGAGAAAAGATTCGTGCCCTTTTATAGTGTAGAAGGCAAGCAGAATAAGGTAGGAGAATAATTTGATAAATCAGTTGTCAATCAATTACACAAGTTTCCCTTTAATTAAGAAATTCTGATTTCAAATGGGAAAAATAATTAAGGAAAGGGATTGATCAAATACTTTTCCAAAGCAGCACAAGAAGGGTAAATACACAGATCTATTTAAGGAAAAAGTCTGATAGCACACGGTTTGTGCAAGTAAATAAAGGAAATCAATTAACAGACCGTAAATCACAAGGTTTGAATTTTGGTATGAATGAATCCGGTAAGAAAAAGTGAAGAAATGTTTTACTTAAGGAAAATCAGTAACAATCAATCAAACCTAAAAAAGGGATTCTGAATCAATCATAAGTTGGAAAACCTTTTCGGAAGAAAGAATTCATCACACGTATAAAAACATACAGCCATACTTAAGCACGAAGAACTATCATGCTAATCAGTAGAAGAGTCTAGCATAGAAGAATTTAAAGTTCAAAGTCGTAAACAAAGAAATTCAAACTTAGTTCATAGACTCAGAATGAGTCTAAAAGAGTCAAGGGTTCCAAAATAGTAACCCAATTCAAACACCTGACCAAACCTTGTCCAAAACCAGCAAATTCTAGGGTTTTCCCCTTCGAATCAGATACAGAGACGAGGAGGCAAGTAGTTGAAACAGATTCAGAGATCTCTTTCAGAGACTCTTGAGAAACAAACAGATACAATAGCAAGTTCGAAGCAAACAGAGTGAAGAAACTTATACGAAACTTAGTGAGAGTAGAAGGAACACGTTTCAGAAAACCTTTTAGAAGGGACTTAAATAGGGTTTAGAAGAGAAAAGAGATAGAATAATACTTAAGGAAATAGTAGAAGAAACATGTTTAAAGGGAACTCAAACAAGGTCCAATAGAATGCAAACAAAGAACTGATCATAGGCTAAAAACTTGTGTTTTAGTCGTTGTAACAACACTTTAATTACTGCACTTTACAAATGTTTGAGCTTAAATGATTATGAATTGTACTAAATTCATGATATATGCATTGCAGGAAGAAGAGCTTATATGATGCGTGAAAAAGGTTATTGAAATTATTTATGATAAAAAACAACCCCTCGGAGTTGAGTCTGTGCAAAGACGAGACAAGAAAATGGAAGAAAAGCAGTCCCAAACGCGCGAATAAACACGCGAAGTTCATAGTTCGCGCGCTTAAGAAGCTGAGACAGTAAAGGGCGCGAAGAAATGCGCGAAGTATAAAGTTCGCGCGTTTCTGTCCGGGAAGTGAATTATTGAGTGGTAAAATGGGAAATCTGAGGGGATCCACTCAACTTACATAAAGTAAACCTCCATTATTGAAAGGATAATCGGATTTTAAGGAGAAAAACAAGGAGAAAGCAATATTATAGAGAGAGAAAGGAGAAGACTCATCTTGGAGCTAAGAAAAGAGAAGAAGAACAACATCTTGGAGCAAGGATTCAAAGAGTTCTTCTAAACTTTCTTCTAGTTCTTTGTTTATATTGTGTTTAAGACTTTTATTATTGATTTTTGTATAAATATGAGTAGCTAAAGACCCAAGTATACTGGGGTCATGGATGTTAGATGATCTTGTTGTTTGAAGCTTAGATTGAAGATCTTGAATTTATTGTTATGGGTTGTTTATTTGATTTTGCTTTTAATTATTTTACTGCGTAGCTAACAGT
>MU706590.1:6855-24286 GCA_026770625.1 Nicotiana glauca
GCAACTTTTCCGAGCCTCGTCCTATTTGGGATATGACACTAACAGAAAGAAGTCACGACCAGCATGCACTCCTCAGGAGAGAGAAGAGAAGGGTTTCGTAGCAGTTTATATATACAGTTCAGATAATATCAAAGTAGTAAAGATCAACATTTAGCACATTAGGACCAAACATGTAATAAAATAAGATAAAAAATAAAGCCAAATACAATAATTATTCAAAGATCGAATTCTGAACCATGAACCAGAGATTCTGGGTTCTTGCTCCCCAGTAGAGTCGCCAGATCTGTCACACCTCCTTTTTCCTTACATCTCCGGAAGGGTATATAAGGGAGTTTTTCCAATTAAAGGACAATCGAAACAAGATTATATTATTAAAGGAATTCAGAGTCACCACTTGGGAGATTTATGGTGTCTCAGGTAATCGGTTCAAATCCCGAATCGAGGAAAGGGTTGACTCTGTATTACAGCCCGCGAACCAAAAATCTGGGTAAGGAATGCTGTTAACTCGGGAGAAGGTGTTAGGCACTCCTGAGTTTCGTGGTTCTAGCACGGTCGCTCAATTGTTATGATTGGCCTATTTATCTGATTTAAAAAATGTTTAATCCAATGTGCAATTTTAACTTTATAACCGCTTTGTTTGATTAATTTTAAGAAAGATTCAATGTTATCAAAAATACATCTTGAACCACGTCACATAAATGCACCCGCAATTCGCAACACATTTTATCTAACATTGTAAGATTTGGATTTGGGTCACATAAATGCGCACCCGAGTTTAGGGAGGTAAATTATTAAAAGGATGCGCCTAAGGTAACTATGCATTTGAAACTTTGCAAGGGCCATGGCAATTTCACTAGGTGGCACACCTCGAATTCCAACGATTTAAAATTACTTAAGCGAGGGCCATGCATTTTGAGCTTTTTATTTTGCATGGCGCACCTCAGACTATATGAAATTGTACAAATGGAGCTCTCAGACAGTGCAAACAACCATAGCTTCTATACAGTTCCTCTTTCTAGGGTCAATTAAGGACAAATTTACTTGGAAACAAAAACTTTCTAATGGATTACTGCCATATCAAACTGATCAAAGTATCACACTGAATCAAGCACTATTAGTAAAATTCAGAGTTTGTTTGAACTTAGAAAAAAATAGATTCAGAAAAACAATACATGCTTACTACTTATACAGTGACAGTACAAAAAAAACTATTAGTGTAGTTTAACCTATATACCCGTCAAACAAAAAGAACTTGAAACTCTTTAAATATGATTGCTAAACTAGGACAAGATAAACAACAATCTCTCAGAGTTCTGCTGTGTGGTTTTAATGTTTAAGTACTGCTCAGAAGCTGCAAATCAACAACAAATATACGATCAAGAGAAAGGATCGTCTCCTTTGCTGGATGAACCAAGACTCAATTCTGCACACAAATTAGAGTTCTACCAGAATTTTAATTAAAAAACTGCAAACGAGAAGTGTCACTATTTATCATTCTAGCAACAATCAAAATTTCAACAACTTGGAAAGATGAAGCTAAGCTAACCACATATACAACTTCAAAACAAACGGAATAAGAACGACCATTAGATGTATAGAAATCTAATTGTGAATAATCTGTCTCACAACTTCTGGGCAGAGGCTGTAAACACTGCATGTTACATCATAAATAGATGCATGACCAGACCTCTAATAGATAAGACTCCATATGAGTTACTTAAATGGAGAAAACCAAATATATCCCATCTTAAGGCATTTGGTTGCAAGTGCTATGTGCACAATAATGGAAAAGACTCCCTAGGAAAGTTT
Organism: Nicotiana glauca; assembly: GCA_026770625.1. NCBI lineage: Eukaryota > Viridiplantae > Streptophyta > Magnoliopsida > Solanales > Solanaceae > Nicotiana > Nicotiana glauca. The sequence goes on from MU706590.1 coordinate 8,665, forward strand.
GACCCCATAAGTGATGAGGGAGTATTCTCGGGACATTCTTCACATAGCAAAGCTTATAAAGTTCTTAATAAAAGAACTCTATGTGTAGAAGAAAGTGTGTATGTAGTATTTGATGAAACTAACATTCTTTCTGAGACACAGGAACATGAAGATGAAGCCATTGGACTGTCAAAGACTTGGCTGAAGCATCAGCTCAAGTCAATGTGACACCTACAGAAGGAACAAGTGATATACTTGGTTCTTCCTTACAGGGCAACCTGACAGGGGGAAGAAGTCAAAGAGGAATTGAAATAAACTCCTTGAAGGAAACTGTTAATGAACGTGTTCCTCATCAAATGGCTGAAATATCCAGCAGAAGCCAGTTGGTTGTAAAACCTCACAAGTATCAAAGTTCTCATCCCCTTGAGAACATTATCACTGATCCAATATCTGGAGTCAAAACCAGATCACATTTAAAGAATCTGTGTGCTTTTGATGCTTTCCTATCTATCATTGAACCTAAAAATATTGATGAGGCTTTGCAGGATGCAGACTGGGTGAATGCAATGAAGGATGAGCTAAACCAGTTTGAAAGAAGTCATGTTTGGCACCTAGTTCCAAAACCCAAGGATAGATCAGTCATTTGCACTAAATGGGTCTTTAGGAACAAACTTGATGAAGATGGAACTGTCACAAGGAACAAGGAAAGGTTGGTGGTCCAAGGTTTCAATCAAGAGGAAGGAATAAACTATGATGAGACATTTGCTCCAGTTGCAAGACTAGAGGCAATCAGACTTCTCATAGCCTTTGCAACACATATGGAAATCATTCTTCGTCAAATTGATGTCAAAAGTGCCTTCCTGAATGGCTACTTGAAGGAAGAAGTGTTTGTGAAACAACCTTTAGGGTTTGAAAGCAAAGAATTTCCTGAACATGTGTACAACCTGGACAAGGATCTCTATGGACTCAAATAGGCACCAAGAGCATGGTATGAAAGACCGTCAAAATTCCTACTGGAGCATGGGTACAAGAGAGGTAAAATAGATAGTACCTTATTCTTAAGGGATAAAGGTAAGGACCTTCTTGTTGTACAAATTTATGTTGATGACATAATCTTTGGGGCCACCACTGACAATCTAAGCAAAGATTTTGCAAAACTAATGGGAAGTGAATTTGAAATGAGCATGATGGGTGAGATTAACTTCTTCTTAGGGTTGCAGATCAAACAAAGCCAAAATGGAACCATGATTCACCTGCAGAAGTATACAAAACAACTAATCAATAAGTTTAAAATGAGGGATTCTAAAGAAATAGATACACCTATTGCAACTGCCACTAAATTAGATATTGATGAACCTGGTTCATCAGTTGATCAGAAATTGTATAGGGGTATGATTGGTTAACTTTTGTATCTTACTGCCAGTAGACCTGACATTGTTTTCAGTATAGGGCTATGTGCTCGATTTCAGGCAAATCCAAAAGAGTCTCACTTGACTGCTGTCAAGAGGATATTGAGATATCTGAAAGGCATTACTGAATCGTGTCTTTGGTACCCTAAAGGTAGTAATTTCAATCTAGTAGGATATGCTGATGCTGACTATGCAGGTTTCCTAGTGGATAGAAAAAGCACCTCAGGTATGGCATACTTCCTTTGTTCATGTCTTGTATCATGGGCTACCAAGAAGAAAAATTCAATAGCCTTATCTACTGCTAAAGCTGAGTATGTGGTTCTAGCTTCTTGTTGTGCTCAATTACTATCGATTAAACAATAATTGGTAGATTTTGGAATTGAAGTGGGATGCATACCAATATTTTGTGATAACACTAGTGCTATAAGTATGACAAAGAATCATGTTAATCATAAAAGGACCAAGCACATAGATGTTAGACACCACTTCTTGAGAGATAATTATGAGAAAGGATTATTCTCAATAGAATTATGTGCTACTGATAAACAAATAGCCGACATCTTCACCAAAGCACTAAATAGGGAAATCTTTGAAAGGAATAGGTTGGAATTAGGGATGATTAAGATCACCTTAAAAAGGAACCAGTTCAGAATGCAATGAAAAAAAATTGAAAAACTTTTTTTTGGGTTAGAAGGTCTGACTTTGTGTATATATCTAGACTAATTCTTACTCAGTCTCATACTTTAATCACTATACTCCTGTGATGTGTGTTTACATTAATTCATTGATCTCTTACAAAGTTTTTTCTATTCTGATATATGAGGCATAATCAAGAGAAGTTCTACTTGAAGAACCTGGTTCATCAGTATATGCTCATGAGAAAAGGTCAAGTATGTTTCTATACTTTGCACAATTAGAAAATTAAATATTCCAATTATGAGCAGAAGTCCTATTCTAACCAAAACTCCTAAAAATGTATCCGTTGAGCATTGAACCAGTTTCATTCTCCTAGAATTCTAAAGAAAACGGGACTTTTTCCTAAAAACTAGTGTCATCCATCTATCTCTTAAAGACCAAAGTCCTAATGGGATTAGACTCCTGATTGACCACTGCTAAAAAGCCTGCCGTTACTGCTCCTAATCATAGATCACTTTAAATACACTCTACATATTCCTATTTCAGTCCATAACCGTCATTAAGTGCTAAACCCATGATTATACTCTTTCTCTCCAAAAATCTCCAGAATCCCCAAAACTTTTTAGAAATCCTTCACCATGACTAATCCTCAAGCAAATCCATAAACTCCCCCACTTGTATCTCCCGAAACATCCTCATATGCAGCCCCTAGCGACAAACTTAAACCCAGATTCCGCTGGTAAAATATGTTGGCAAGAAAGACTGTAGCTACTGGTGTTATGAGAATGGCTCTAAACAAAAAATTGAGAGCCAGCCAGAAAAAGGAGAGCTCTGAAAAGGAATCATCTGACTCCAGTTCTGAGTTTGAGGCTTTTGTTTCTACAAGCGATGGAGAAGAACGTGGGTCTTCTGACTCGGACAAGAATCAAGAAATCACTAGGGAGGCAAATACATGTTATGTTTTTTCTGATGTAGTCGAGAAAGTGGACAATAGATTTGTGTTGGTGGGTTCTGTGAAAGATGTAAATGAAGGAAAGTCGAGTAGAAAGGGAAAGAAAAATAAAGATAAAATTCTTGCCATTTGTGGAGGAATAGTGAAGAATGGCAACAAGCCAGGGGCAAGTGAATCTGGAGAGGTTGCTGAAGGTCTTGTGCACCTGAGTGAACAACAAGATGAACCTAGTTCATCTGTGGAAGAAACCTTGGCTGATATTCTGAAGAAGGTTGGAGAAATCTATGATCCCAAGAATGCAAAGCTTCTTTTGAAAAGGCTCCAACTGCCTCTAAGCCAACAAAGAAGAGCAAGGTGTCATCTCCTAAATCTACTTTCCCTTCAGGACCAAAAGTGAAAGGTACTAGAAGCAGGGTAAGTAAATGTGAGGCTGAGTTGCATAAAGCCCTAGAGGCAAGCAAGAAAAAGAAGAACGAAAAGGGAAAAACTAAAGTTGTGGTAAGTTCTGGGGCTGCAGAAGAAGAGGAGAAGGAGATGGATCTGGTCCATCGGGAATGAGGTACAATTGAGAAGGTTCCCACTCCTACACCAATGAAATCCAAGACTTCTACCAAGAAGTCTTAAGAATCTGTATCGGCTGACCCATCCATGCCACAAAGAACCAGATCTACAGTCAAAGGAAAACAAGTGAATTTTCCTGAAGAAGAAGAAGCATGGAGTGGAGAAGAAGAAGAAGAGAAATATGAAAAGGAACAGGACAGATTTGTCCTCTTTGGCAGGAGAAAGATCTTGAAAAGAAAAATTCAGAAAGACCTGGGGGAGCCAGGCATGAAAGGATTGGTTGATGCCCTGAATGCACAGGGGTGGAATGATATGGTTCTTCAATTGGATGGCAGGCTGGCAAGAAAAGAGCTGATCGAGTTTATGGCAAATGCCACAGTGGTGAATGAGGTTGTTACCAGCTTGGTAAGGGGAGTTAAGGTGAAGTTTTATGCACCTAAATTTGGCAGAATTCTAGACACAACCTGTGAGGGCTATGATGACTATACTACGCAAAGGTGGCCTTGTCTAGATTCTCTCCCTTCTGCTCTCCAAATCACTAGAAATTTCTGTGATACCAAGTCTGCTGAAGAAGTGCCTGAGGCTCGATTTGTGCAAAAGAGTAAGATGAAGCCTTTGCACAAGGTGTTTTTTGCATTTGTGAACAAGTGTTTGCTGCCCAGATAGATGAGAAGGCACACTGCAAATTATATGGACTTGGTCCTTCTGGAGTGTCTTGTGAGAGGAAAGTAGATTAACTAACTTGCTTGCATTATCAAGCTGCTGGATAGAGTGATCAATGGCTCCAAGGCCCATTCCACACCTTATGGGTTTATACTAACAACTGTGTTGGCCAAGTTAGATGTGCCATTGAAAAAATGGGAGATGGCCTCCAGCAAAGAGCACTTTGGAATCAAAACTCTGCAGGCTTGTGACTATCTGCTAAGTGTAACTCCAGTTGAACCTGGTTCATCCTTGAAGACTCCTGTGAACAACAAAGTTAGGGCTTTGGTTCTAGAGTGTGGAACAAAAGATGTATAAATTGTTGGGCTCCAGGATTGCATTGCTGAACCAGAAAGTGAAAGAAATGGCCTCAAAGATGAGCTAGCAAAGGAAAAAGAAAAGAGTGAAGGGATGCTCCAAACAATGCTCAATCTTTTTCAATCCCAATCCTCTAGTTCCTCCAAGCCCTAGAACCACTTTAGAAACCTCCTCAGTGACCCAGATTTGGGACCTTTATCTATTTTTGTTCATGGTAGGATGTTTGTTTTTCTTTTTTGTGGTCTGTTTTGTAGAAACATCTCCTAATCAATGACAATATGCTTTGTTTTCTCTTGTTCTATGACACTTCTGATCTTAATAGTTAAATTTTTTCTGAATTTGATTATTGATTAACTAAATAATGTTTTCACTTGCTGTTGCCCCAGTGGCCATGAGAAAAAATTAACATCTAGGATTCATATAATATGCAACTTTTCGATGATGCCAAAAGGGGGAAGAGATATTGTGCCTTACTTTGTATTACTTTGTATTTTGAAATAAAGTGATATTTATAACCTGATTAAACCCGGTCCTTAATGATAAGTTAACTTAAAGTGTAAAAATTAAGCTGAGTTCCACAGGGTCTCTGATCAATAAAAGAACAGAGTTTGTCATCATCAAAAAGGGGGAATTTGTTGGCCCAAGTTCTGATGAAGTTTTGAAGATTGATAAAATGAACTCAGTCATGAACCAGGTCCATTATGTGAGACACGGTGTTGATATGCTTACACATGTGACATATGTGTGAAGAAGATAAGTCTCAAGGATCAGCAACAATATCTTCTGAGTTGATCGAAAAGGTTGCATAGGATAAGGAGTTGAAGTCTCCTCATGTGAAGAGAACTACATCCAGATCAAGGATAATGATTGGAGTTTGAATTGTACTAGGACTCGAATTGGATGAAGGATCAGCAATTCGAGGTTTAATCAAACTCTGATTACTAACTCTATAAATAATAAGGACTGTTCTCTTTTACAGGTGATTGCACAAACGGAGAAGTTAAACTAAATTGAGAGCAAAAGAGCTAGGCGATTTTGCAAGCAATTTGTGTGTGATTCAAGTGTGCAAATCTGAAGACATGAACCAGAGTGAAGGACCAATTCCATTATGTCTTTCTTTATATCTAGTTCAATTGTAGTAGGTGTTTTTATATTGTACCTTTCACCTCGAAAAAGCAATTGTATTTGGTACTTTGAGTATTCAAGTTAGAGTTAACTTGAAGGTGTCTCAATAGCTGAGGCTGTATGCTACACTGGGATTAGAGTTTAATACTTAGGTTTACAAGAGTTTTGTAAATGCTATTTTGGCTCAGTGATTTTAGTGGAAGTTTGGGAAAATCCTACTGAGTAGTAGATCGTGGTTTTTTCACCTTTTGAGCCAGGTGTTTTCCACGTAAAAATCTCTGTGTTCTTTATTTTATGCACTCTTAATTCTGCAAACAGTCATAGTAAGTACATCTAGAAGAACCAGTTCCTTCTAGTGCAAAAATTAGGTACCACACAAATCACCCCCCCTCTTGTGTGGTATTGATGTTTACAACATTACCGGAGCTGGTTTTTCCGTGGTTGTGGGAGCGGTATTATCAAGAGCGTGTTGTGATTTGGGGAAAACTTGCCATCTTCATTTTTAGGTAAGTTCGCGCATAATTCTCTTATACCCCGCATCTTTCTCCCCTTATTATATCTTTCTTGCGCATGCCTGTGATAGGCTCAAGTTCGAGTTGCTTCGTCAAAAGTCCAAGTTGCAGAGTGTTTAGAATGAGGGAGAATCCCTTAAGCTTCTTTTTAAGGAGAAAGAAGTTGAGCTACAACATTGGCGATATAAGGCGTATTGGAGGCCAAGCTATGAGAGCTATTTGATGGAGCACGTAATTTCCCGCAGTGCTTTCTTTGCTTCTTTTTAATTTTTAAGGCTAACTAATTCTTGCCGTGTTAGCTGCAAAAAAGACAGAGGCCTTGGAGTACCTCAAGGGTAAGGTGAACCGTGTCAGGGCATCCTGCGAGGAACTAAGGGGCCAGGTGCGGGCTCAAGCCTTGGAGGAGGTGAGTGCTTCAGCCAAGATTCCTGCCTTTGAGGCCCAGCTTAACTTGTCCTAAAGTAATGCCAAGGTTCAAGTGGATATGATCGAGAAACTGGAGTCTGAACTCTTGAAGGTTAGGGACGAGATAGTTGACGCTCGTACGGAAGCGGCACTTAGCCAAACCAGGGCAGATCATGAGATGGCGATTTTCATAAAGGAGGCTGCTGATGCCCAATCCGAGTTGAGTCAAGCCCTTGATCATGAGAAAAGGATTGAGGAATATCTTTGTCGCCGGTCCTAGAGAGAAGTGTTCGAGGAAGTCGGAGCGAGATGCTTTATCCTCTTAGAGGAATTGGCTCTTGTAAGGGCGGACGAGCGCGATGCTCGATCACTTCTTGCGGGTGTTGCAGAGAGAGATCTTGATGGGTTGTAGCTTCTTCGCATAAAATAAAGCTCATATTATTTTGTATCTTGGTCTATGGCACGCGCAGAGCATGCCTGTATATGGAGAATGATTCTTCCGTATGTAAGGAGAACTTCAAAGCATTATTTTTTTGTTCCTTTTGTCTGTCATTGCTCTTTATCTTATAGACTAGTTTGTGGGATCGGTCCCTAAGCCATGCTATGGCTCAAACTATGATTGGCCTTCCGGATTTTTCCCACCTTCATGGGCGGAGGGTGGTGAACCTATGTGCTTTTGGACCGAAGCGTTATTGCAGGCGCATGGCCTGAAGATGTGTCACGACTGTTGATAGAGTCAATGGGGCTGTGCTTTTAGGCATATGGTGATTGAATTTCCCTCGATTTCAGTCTCCGAGTTGTGTTGCGACTCGAGCTGTAATCGACTCTTAAATTTCATATGAGTTTTTGGCCAATGATGGTGACTTTCCGCGTTGTTAAGCCATCAGGACCTTTTAGTATGAGGCCTGGAGGCATGCTTATTTGGCGATAGTGGCACTTACATTGTTTGGTCATAGAGACCTTTCGATATAGGGCCCGAAGGCTCGCTTAGCAGATGACAATAGCACTTACGTTGTTTGGTCGTAGAGACCTTTCGATATGAGGCTCGTAGGCTTTTCTTAGTTTAACTATTTTGGATCCGATCTCCAAATCGGGTTACGATTTGAGCTCTCTTTAATCCTCAAGTTGTCAATTTTCAATTTTGATGGTCGTAGAGACCTTTCGGTGTGAAGCTCGGAGGCTTTGCATAGCCTACGACAATGGAACTTACATTGTTTGATGTGAGGCCCAGAGGCTTTTATAGGCTTTGTTTTCCTATTGTTAAGGTCTTATTGATTGTTTTTCCTGACCCGTCATCGATTCTAAAAGAACCTCGATTTCAAGTCGTAATCGGCGATGTTTTGAGCACCTCAGAAGGTTCATAGGCCATAGGTCGAGTAGATCAATGCTTTTTTGATTTTGGGGCCGACATGGTCGGGACTTATTTTTTGCTTGTTGAGGGAAGCCTGTGTTTTAACCGATTCTTTCTGAAGTAGATTCGGAGGATTTTCAGCAACATTCGGGCATCCCCGAGTTGCATTTTTTGGGCTGTAGTAGCCGTTTCGACCGTAGTCTTGTGCATTTGGCCGGGTCCATTTTTGATCCCGAGAAGTGGTTTTATGCCCTTTAGGGATTCTTACAAATGCGACGTGTAGCCTAAACTATGGGATTTTTCATGCCTGTTGAGGTTTTACAGTTTGCCATGCCTGTTGAGGTCTTACACTTTATCATGCATGTTGAGGTCATACAGTTTGCCATGCCTGTTGAGGTCTTACAGTTTATCATGCCTGTTGAGGTCTTACAGTTTATCATACCTGTTGAGGTCTTATAGTTTATCATGTCTGTTGAGGTCTTACAGTTTAGGGAGAATAGATCTGGTTTTGCCGAGGCTGCCCGTTAAGGTCTTACAGTTTCGGATTTTCCAGTGCGTGGTGATTGATGACGGTCTCTGAGTAATCGAGTTCGCTTGCAAATAGCTTCTCGTGAACTCGGAGCTATTTTACGGAGGCTTTGGTGGGCCTAGAGTTTCGACCCTGGGGTCGTGCTAGTTGTCGAATTGCTCATGGTGAGTCTCCGAATATATCGAATCATTCTAGGCCTGAATACCACCTTTTGTAGCCTTGAGGCCATATCGTGAGGGCTTTGTGATCCTGGAACCCTGATCCTGGGGTTGCGGGGGTGCCGAATTGATTTAGTCTCTGAGCGTTTTGGAATGTATTTGATGTACTGAGGATAAGCCGAAATATTTTTCTTCGAAGTGTCGAATGCTTGGAAAATGTTCCTTATTGCTTGGCAAAAATATAAGCTGTAAATACAAGTTGTTTTGTTGTCGTGAGTCTGGTCTACATGGGTGTGACTCTCCTGATTATCCGACGTGCTTGTATGGTCCCATATTGGAAAATAGAGATAAATATTGTGGACTTGTTGGGTCCTTCCCTGGGGACGTGCAGTCCTGCTAATAATCTTGTTGGCGGAACCCTCTTCCTGATAGAAACCCGATCGAGGAAAGAATGTCGGGCGGCCCCATGGCAGCCGCAGATCCTCGAATGGGATCAAGAACTACCGAATGCCTTGGCTTCCTGCCTGCATACGGATTAGCAAAAAGAAAAGAAAAAAGGGAAATGATAAAAGGATGATGCGTCCCTCAGAGTATACCCCTCGGCAGTCGTATTCCTCGTCCGGCTAGGCCGGACCGAAGACGCGAGTGCTCTAACCCTCTGACCTCATTTGAGGGTAAGGCCATTCATGGGTGTAAGGCAAGGAATTTCCTTCTGTTGCATGTAGCCAGATGCTTTGGCTCTGCGTCTGTCACGGAGTTTCACACCCTTGGAGGAGTAGGGCCGGGTCGCGTCCCGGGCGACGTATTCGCCATTGTTTGTACAAAGCGTCTGCATACTTCGTTACCCGACGTATTAGCCCAAGCTGAGGTGGGCCGCACAGAAGAAATTTGGATTTTGTGGCAACTGCCATTGGGGACATATTAGTGGTCTGGCATAAGGACGACATTGGTCCGGACTGTCCTATTGGATTTGGCCTGACATTGTCGGTACAACTTTGGCTGATATACCTGTAGTCATTAATGTATGTTTTATTTGAAAATGAGCTCGAATGAAAGAAGGTATTACCAATACGTTAATGCGATGCCGAGGTGGAGTCTCTGCGTCCTTTTTTCTCGAGCGAGAGGGTGACCTCGGGGAGTACTCCCCGAGATAGTCCCTTTATGATGATGGGCACTTGTACTCTACGTTCTACGGATCTTAGCGGGGTGCCACCATCCTTTAATGGTTGTGAGGATATGCCGCAGCTTGCCGACTCTGCTTTGTTCGATTTCCCCTTGTCCGTTGAGCTGGATCTGGGTTCACTTGCTTGGCGATGCTTTGTGGTCACCTTTATTGGATGGCGTCTTTGCTGCTCTCTTAGGTCTGTAGCTCCGAACATTTGGTGACTATCGTGGTGGGCCACATTTACCTTGGAGGGATTTTGGCCGAATAGGTCCGAGCCACCCGGAGTTCCCGGCTTTACTTATGGTGATCACTATGTTTGGAACTGCAACGTTGAAATTGAACTTTATCAGGCAAGGTTTCCTTGCCGGTTGCGTTTCGTTTAATCTATTATCATTGGGGGTTCCTCGAAGGTGTCGTCTTGGGGCGACCACCTTGTTGTTGCGAGATGCGCTATACGTCGGATCCTTTCTTCTATTTGCGCCATGTGGATGATGACTCCGTTCGTTTAGTGTCGGCTTCTCTGTTGGGGACTTGCCTAGATACGCCGATCCAGCGGGGGTCTCTTGAGGGTTATCCACGGCTCTGACTTAGGTCCGGTCTTGGTTGTTGGTATATGACCAAGCCTCGACCGGATATTTGGCTGAGCTTCACCCGAATTGCTCCGGAGCTGTCGGGTATGCTTTGTTTGGGTTTTGGATGAAGGCCCGTGCCACCCTACTATTAGGGACCAGGAGTGGTCTCGTTTGTCTTGTCGGATAGTGAAGCGCAGCTTTTCGTGATATTTTATTTATTCTTCTTCTCCCGGCCATTGGTGCATTGAGCTCTTTAGGCATTATTTTGATGGCATTGGCGCGTGCTTCCACGGATCACGATAGTATGGTTAGTGAGTTCCCGAGATCGTATGCCAAACAATGATGCCGTGTCATGGTTTCTTCCGGGGGAATTTCTTCAAATCTCCTCATTGGGACGGGCTCAAGTTATCCATTTTGGGTGTTGTCGTTCCTGAACGGGCGTGCGTGAGTGGTGATGTACCTGTGAGGACTTGGGTTCCTGTCATCCCCAGGGAATTTCATTGTTTTTGACATCAGCAAAATGAGTCCCAGGACTGTATCTCTGGGAGTCTCCGCGAGCGTGAGTCGATCTTTTCAATAATGTCCTCTAGCATCCTTATCGTTACAGGATAGATCACTGGTTCATCATCGCCCGATACCTTGGATACTGGCTCGGAGCGAGTAGATAGTTTTTATGCTATCGCGCTAAGAGTCTCTGGGAGGCACTGTAGCTGAGAGATAGTCGAACACTATTCTTGCAACATTTGAAAAATAACATGAAGATTAAATTCTTGTTCTACCGGGGCTGGAATTTTTTAGGTTTCTTGTCGGTTAGCGTGTTGTGCGCCGCTGTCGAAATGCAAGACATCATTACCCCGCTGTGCAGCATATGAATCCATATCCACTCTAACCAATCTGGATGTGTTACCGGGGTTTTGCGATGCCGCGCTAGCCGTTAGGATGGCCACATTGTTTTCCTTGCGATTTATGGGGTTATCGTCCTCGATTTCCCTTATCGAGCTGACCATTAACCTGAAATCAAAGGTCTTGGGAAAGAAAAAATTTGAGAGATATCGTGCGTTTAAGTGACAAAACTAGCAAGAAAATAATCACTATTATTTTTAGCCCCATGGTGGGTGCCAAATTGTTTACCGTGAAAATGGTAACAACTATTAAATTTGTAAATGGGATTCTAAAAATACGTGATCTATTCCCGAGCAAGTTTGAAAGGGTGCTCAATGCTAAACATGGAGTAAAACAGTAAAGATTGAGCTAGCCGAAGCGATAATCAAACCAGTCAGGGATGTTCCCGGGCTTAGGACAAGCCAATAGATACCTCGGGGCCAGGCCTCAAGCCTACCTCGGGACTATCAAAGGTAACCTTATCTAGGGTAATCGGGAAGGTGATAACAGATAAATATGTGAATACAAGGCTTTATGTCATCAATCTTGAGCTTCATGACGAAGAACAATAAAATACTAGGGCGACCTCGGGGTCGAAGAACACTAATAATTTAGAAGAAAGAGAGAGAAAGTGATATTATTGTTTATTGGAGAAGTGGAGCAACATCAGTTCTTTACAAGGTGGGGTGAGCCCCCCATATAGGCGAGGAGACTCAATAAATTATGCATACATTATTTACAAAAGTAGAATGATTAGACGGCCTATCGCACGTCATCTCAGTAGGTTACAGATAGAGCGGCCCCGTCAGGTATAGCCATGTGCTTCGGAGACATCTTTTCTCACCCTGACGTTGGGCCCTGCTTCCTTTGATTCGGATCTCGATGAACCCCGAGGCCGAGAACTCAATCATAGCCTTCCATCCTCGGGTCTCGAGGGAGGCTTCCCAAATTGTCTATATTGAAAAAATCAAGTGTTATGATTTTTACCGCGTACAAGTATCTATAAATAAAGGTCGTGGTGTAATGAAAATGAAAATGCCTAAGAGTAGGCATTTGCATGAACCTTACTTCTGGAAAAAGAAAAGATAAAACTTTGAGGAGGAGAAGGATGAGGAGAAAAGGGGCTAAAGTTGTTTAAAAAGTGGGTACAAGTTAATACTTTATAAAAAAAATGAGTATATGTTAAATAGGGGCGACTAAATAAGGCGCCCCGTGCAATTTTTACTTCAAATCGTCCTACAGAAACGGAATGGGCCTGCATATATTTGAACTTGGGATTTTTACCTAGCTATACAATAATAGAAATATTTATTTAGCTTCCTTATTAATTAATTTGTATATCTAAATTTTCAAGTTATATACAAAACCATTAAAAATTAAAATAAAATCAAGATCCCCTAATTTTAGCTTGTCAATTACACGACACTACCCTCCATTTTCAATTATAACTCCCTCTACATGTAACATTATGTTTTTTTTCTCTTTCTTAATAATTATCCAAAATCTCTTTTTTATTTTTATAACCACCCCCCCACCCTCCGAACAACCAAAAAAAACCAATTTTTTTCCTTTTCCCAAAGTTTCAATCCTAATTTCTCTCATTCTTAGTAGTCACCCAAAATCTCTATTTTTTTATTGATACAATGCAGACGAAATTCAAAATATTGCTCTAAAATCAAGTTGTAGGTAAGTTTTGAATCTTGTTTTCTTTCTTTCTAAATTTGTTTTATTTAATTCTAAAATCTTTATTGAAGAAGATGAAGATCATAATTGTATCAAAACTTTTAGAAATGTACCGCAATTGTATTATAATTGTATATGTATCACAATTGTCGCAGGAACTATATTACAAATGTATGATAATTGTATATTCATTGTATATTGTTAGGAGCAGTTGTGAGTTCGTAACGAATTTCACATTTTGTATCACAAGTATTATAAAAGTATATTAATTTATTAGTATTGGATCATGTATTATTTTGGATATTAATGTGCCAGATGCAAGTTAGATACAACCGTGATACAAGTATGATACAATTATGTGTTACCCATTGTGTAAGGTCCCGTGAAATCCCTACTCAAAAACCTGGATCCCGTGGTGCCAAGTTAGGAGCATGTGTTAGCAATTCATAATGCGGCCTTTTTGGATTAAATAATGCATTAAAAAGTCAAGAATAAGTTTCCAGAAAATGCAAGAAATGTGGTCCAGAATGAGGCCGCAAATCAGGTATGTGGACTGCATATCTGCCATGGAGTTAGTCAGAATGTTGGTTAAAATTGAAGTCAGTTATGCGGTCGCATAACCAAAATGCGGACCGTATAGTCGTCTCATATTTTCCTTTGAATTTTGTAAGGGTCAGTTCTGCGGTGCACTTTGCGACCGCAGAACGTGAATGCGGACCGCATTCCTGCCGTAGACTCAGTCAGAGTGTCCAGTTTCTGGGGAGCATTTTGCGGTCCATTATGTGGACCGCATGTTTACTCTGTGATCGCAAATGCGATCGCATATTTGACTCGTGGCTCCAATTTTCTAATTTTTAAACGACCTCCATATCGATATATCCGGTGTTATAGCTCATTTTAAGCATTCATCTGAGCATTTCTAGAGGGAGAGAGATGGTTTTTAGAGAGGTAAAGTCTCCCCATCAAATTACTCCATAAGATATGTCTAAATCCTTGAAGAAAATCAAGTGAAGACCCCTAAACCTTCATCTCAAGATGTAAGACTTCATCACACCAACTCTTATCTGTTTTATTCTCAGATATAAGGGGTCACTAGTGAGGTGATTCATGGGTATAACAATGGATTCCTTGCATGCATATCAAACCTTAGAGTAGTGGGAGGTGGTGAATTAAATAGGGGTACAAAATGATATAAATTGCTCTCAAAAAGGGGCTTAAGATCACATTGCACCTCTAGGGTTTGTCGATATGCTTGGACCAAGTTAGAGTCTCAATCTCATCTCTAATTCTCGATTTAATTTGTAATTCTTACTCAATAGATAGAAGTTCTAAGAGTTTTGGAAATTTGTAAAAGAGTAAGGAAAGCTTTATTGAGGTATGTATGGCTAAAACCCTTTTTTTTTGTAGAAATTGAGCTCCGTTGTCATTTACGAAAGTATGGTAAGAGTTGAATTGGTTAGCGTATTGATTGTTATTACGCGTTGATTTGCATATGTCTATACATATTCGTGAAGGATGTGCCTCAATGTGAATAATGTACCATTATTGATAATTAGAGAAGGATGAAAAAGTATAGTTATGTGTTGAAATACTTGGGCTATAAGCCAAGATCAAAACAAAGAATTATTCATGCTAGCTATGTACTCACTTACCTATAATTGCAACTCGAATTATTTTTGATATATGTGTCTATGATCACAACTTCTAAAATGAATATTGAAAAGGAAAAAATATGTGATGATGGTGGCCATGAGTGCCCAAGAATTGTTATGATATGTGTGGAATAAAGATTTGGAGGTGTTGACTAANTGTAGAAAGTGTTCGGTAAGGCTTGCTCAGTCGGGTTCACTTGATTGAGCACCGGTCGCGCCTCGCGAGGTTGGGGCGTGACACATTGATGTATCTAATATAATTTAAAAACAATTATGATATAGTTAGTGTACAATTTTTGAATATTTTTAATAATATAAAGTTGTCGGCAGTGGTGGGAAGAGAGAAGATTCATATTCTTGTAATAGTTTAAGGGATTTTGATGTAAAAATAGAAAAAGGGAGAGAGAAGAGGATGGGGTGGGGGGGGGGATGAAAAGATGTAATTGAATTCCTTAATGAAAGACACTCATAATGGGGTGTGAGACTTTTAAGGAACAATGTATATACATTGTAAGGAAAATCTATATACTTATTGAAAACTACAAAACATAAAGAACATAGGTAAATAAATTTCAAATATAGCACTGTCTGCTCAACGGGGAGACCATTAAAATAATTGCTTTAGGCCCCAAAAGTTGAAGGCCCTAAAATTATTTATTTTTTATATTGTTTACATATTATAAACATTAGATCTATTCTTAGTATTTTGGAATAATGTGATAGAGGATATTCAACTGAGTAATTGAATTTTGTAATAAATATGCAATATATAAAAATAAATAATTAAAAAATGAAGTCTCGGTGTAATATTTTTTGGAGTTGATTATTTCTTATAAAAAGTGAATGGAACTATCTTTTCACTTCAAAATAGACTTGAATTTCTATGAAAATATTTTGACATCTACTTAGTGGTACATACTTCAGATTATCAGAATATGAGAATTATAAAAATACTATTTTAACCATCATGTATGCGAAATTAGAGGACTTAATTTCTCGCTATCAAGCCACTTCGGATGAATACCTCGAGA
>MDKF010144719.1:0-10903 GCA_026770625.1 Nicotiana glauca
ATATATATATATATATATATATATATCATTGTTGTTCTAATTTTCAGAGTGACTGAGGAGAGTAAAACCTTCGTGGTTTTCTACTCCTAAAGTTACTGATTGTTGGATATTAAAAATCTATGAGATTTTTCTACTCCTAATCAGTTTGAAGAATAATCTCTTCACTGTGTTAAAATCAGTTTGAAGAATAATCTCTTTACTGTGTTGTCTAGGGTTGAAGAATTAAATACTTCACCTCTTACTGAATCTGTTTGTGTCATATTGACAAAAATGACTAACGGAGAGAAACACATTGATCTTGCTGTGACGGTTACTGCTACCACAGTTTCGGGGATGCCAGGTCCTAGCCGTCCTACTACACCTGCAACGGCTATGCCACCAGCGGAAAAGCCGAAAAAAATTTCTGGTGTTGACTTTAAGAGATGGCAGCAAAAGATGTTCTTTTATCTGACCACTCTATGTATGCAAAGGTTCATTAAAGAGGATGTTCCAGTCGTGCCTGAAGGAACCCCTGACAACGAGCGTTTCCTTGTTACTAAGGCTTGGAAGCACTCTGATTTCTTGTGTAAAAATTACATTTTAAGTGGGGCTGGAAGATGACTTGTACAACGTTTATAGTGTCATCAAAACATCAAAAGAATTATGGAATACTCTTGAAAAGAAGTACAAGACTGAAGATGCTGGACTAAAGAAGTTTGTGGCCGCCAAATTTCTGGATTTCGAAATGGTTGACGGTAAATCTGTCATAACGCAAGTCCAAAAACTGCAAGTTATTGTTCATGACCTCCTTGCTGAAGGTATAAAACGAGTCAATATTTTTATTCAATATATTGATTATTGTACTAATTATAAATTTATGATTGAAGGTATGGTCATAAATGAAGCATTTCAAGTTGCGGCATTTATTGAAAAGCTGCCTCTGCTATGGAAGGACTTTAAGAATTACTTGAAACATAAGCGCAATGAGATAACGCTTTAAGATCTTATTATTCGTCTACGGATTGAAGAGGACAACAAGGCTGCTAAGAAGAAATCTCGTGAAAATTCAACAATAATGGGTGCAAATATTGTTGAGGAAGCTTCAACGAGTAAAAAGAGAAAGAAACATTCTGGACCAAAGAATTATCCAAGCAAGAAAAGGTTCAAAGGTAATTGCCACAACTGTGGAAAGGTTGGACACAAGGCTACTGAATGTAGTGCACCAAAGAAGGACAAGAAGAAAAGTTAAGCAAATATGATTGAGAAGAATGATGAAATGGACGACTTATGTGCCTTGCTTTTAGAATGCAACCTAGTCGGAAATTATAGAGAATGGTGGATTGATTCGGGAGAAACTCGACATGTTTGTGCCAACAAAGAATTGTTTACTTCTTATGCTCCTACTGGACTCAACGAGACAGTGTTTATGGCAAACTCCGCTACTGTAAAAATTGAAGGAACGAGCAAGGTAGCTTTGAAGATAACTTCTGAAAAGATTGTGACTCTAAAAGATGTTATTCATGTTCCTGAAATGTGGAAGAATTTAGTCTCGACATCACTTCTAGTCAAGAATGGCTTTAAGTGTATTTTTATTTCCGACAAGGTTTTAGTTAGTAAGAATGAAATGCATGTCGGAAAAGGTTACCTAACTGACGGCCTTTTTAAGCTCAATGTAATTGTCATTGATATGAATAAAATTCTAGCTTCTTCTTACTTACTTGAGTCAAATAATTTATGGCATGAACGTTTAAGCAACGTCAACTTCAATACTTTGCGAAAAATGATTAATTTGGAAGTATTGCCTAAGTTTGAATGCAATAACTCGAAATATCAAATATGTATGGAATCAAAGTATGTTAAGCATCCGTATAAATCAGTTGAAAGGAATTCAAATCCTTTAGACTTAATTCACACGGATATTTGCAACATGAAGTTAATAGCATCTCGCGGTGGGGAAAAATATTTCATAACTTTCATTGACGATAGTACTAGATATTGCTATATTTACTTACTTAATAGTAAAGATGAAGCAATAGACGCATTCGAGCAATACAAAATGAGGTTGAAACGCAATAAAACAAAAAGATCAAAATGATAAGAAGTGATAGAGACGACGAATATGAATATCCTTTTGAAGAAATATGTTTGAAAAATGGAATTATTCACCAAACAACTGTCCCTTACTCATCGCAATCCAATGAAATTGTGGAAAGAAAAAATAGAACATTAAAGGAGATGACGAACGCCTTATTAATAAGTTCTAGTTTACCTCAGAACTTGTGGGGGAAACTATTCTTACAGTTAATCGAATACTGAATCGAGTTCCCCATAGCAAAACACAATCCATTCCATATGAAATATGGAAAGGAAGGAAACCCAACTAAAAATATTTTAAAGTGTGGGGATGTTTGGCTAAAGTGCAAGTTCCTAAACCAAAAAGGGTAAAAATTGGACAAAAATCGTTGATTGCGTTTTCGTAGGATATGGAACAAATAGTAAGGCATATCGATTTCTGGTTCATAAATCAAAAAATCTCGACATTCATATTAATACGGTAATTGAATCGGATAATGCTAATTTTTTAAGAATATTTATCTGTATAAAATGGAGTGTGAGTCGTCTAAGTAAAAATCTAAGCGACCTCGAGAATAAGCAATGGAAAGTACGTTTGATGAGGAAAATCCAAGACGTAGTAAACGTCAAAGGACAACTACTTTCTTTGGACTAGATTTTCTGGCATTCTTATTGGAAAATGAGCCTCAAACATTCAAAGAAGCAATGTCTTCCTCGGAAGCACAATATTGGAAAGAGGCAGTCAATAGTGAGATAGAATCCATATTAAATAATAATGCTTGGGAATTGGTTGATCTTCCTCCGGAAAATAAACCTTTAGGTTCTAAATGAATTTCAAAAGGAAAACGAAAGATGATGGTACTATTGACAAATATAAGGCAATATTAGTTGTTAAAGGATTTAGACAACGAGAAAGTCTTGATTACTTTGACACATACTCGCCGGTAACAAGGATTACATCTATCCGGGTGTTAATAGCGTTAGCTGCCATGTATGGCATTCAAATACATCAGATGGATGTAAAGACGGCCTTCTTAAATGGAGATTTAGAGGAAGAAATCTATATATAGAAACTTGAAGGTTTTGTAGTCCCCGAAAAAGAAAAAAAGGCGTGGACTTGTTAAGTCACTTTACGGACTAAAACAAGCACCAAAACAATAACATGCGAAATTTTACCAAACAATATTGTCAAATGGTTTCAAGATCAATGAGTGTGACAAATGTGTTTACGTTAAGAATACTCCAAATCAAATAGTCATTACTTGTTTATCTATGGATGATATGTTGATAATGAGTAACGATATTGCTAACATAAATGCTACTAAGCGTATGTTTACTAGTAAGTTTGATATGAAAGACTTAGGAGTTACCGATTTAATTTTGGGAATTAAGATCCTATAGACTCCTCAAGGTCTAGCTTTGTCTCAGTCTCATTATATTAAAATGGTTCTTGAAAAGTTCAAATATTTTGACTTTAAAGAAGCAAAAACGTAAATTGATTTAAACCATATTCTTGTAAAAAATAAAGGTGAAAACAAATCTCAATTGGAATATGCTCAAGTGTTGGGAAGCTTGATGTACAATATGAATTGTACACGACCTGATATAGCTTGTGCAATAAGCAAGCTTAGTCGATACACAAGTAATCCCAACCAAGCTCATTGGATTGCAATGAAACGAGTTTTGGGATATTTGAAATATACTCAAGACTATGCATTGCCTTACAATAATTTTCCCGAAGTTATTGAGGGATATAGTGATGCAAATTAGATCACCGGATCAGCGGAAATAAAATCCATAAGTGGATACATTTTCACCATTGGTGGAGGAGCAGTGTCTTAGAAGTTGTCCAAACAGACATGCATCGCTCGATCTACAATGGAGTCTGAGTTTATAGCTTTAGAAAAGGCCGGCGAAGAAGCTGAATGGCTCCGGAATTTCTAAGAAGACATTCCTTTTTGGCCCAAACCTTTGGCAACTGTATGCATACATTGCGATAGTCAAGCAACGATAGGAAAGGCTGGGAGCGTTATGTATAACAGGAAATTTTGTCACATTCGACGGATGCATAATACCGTTAGACAACTAATCTCTAGTGGAATTATCGTAATTGACTATGTAAAGTCAAAAGATAATGTATCGGATCCGCTTACAAAAGGCCTACCTAGAGAGGCGGTTGAGAAGTCATCAAAGGGAATGGTACTATGGCCGAGGACAAGTCACTATGGAGGTAACTCTACCTAGAAGACTGGAGATCATAAGATCTAGATTCAACGAGATCAAACAAAGTCATTAGTGACGGTTCAACATTGTCAAATAAAATTTTGGGCCATTCTCGTGATGCAGACAATATTCAGTACCAAAGATAAAGCGTTAGGACTTTTTAATGATTTCTATGTTTGATATGGGACATATCAAATAGTATATCTATGAGCACGTGATTTTTTCCCTACATGAAGATAACTCCTAAAAATAAATCAAAATAATTTTTATTGATTTTTTTGGAATTTTCCTTTATTTAGTTGCATTTCATGCATTTTAATATTTTAAAATCAAAATAATAAATACCAAAAAATATCTTGCATAGCATTTAGGTTTTATCGGAAGTCATTCGGTTTTCATAAAAATTTAAAATCACAAAAATATTTTATTTTTACACCTTTTCCTTTTGTTGATTTTTCTCTTCTAATTTAGGATTAAGTAGCTTTTATAATTTTCATAATTAGTATAATTTTAGATAATTTAGGTTTTTAATTCTAGAATTTTTTAATAAAAAAAAAAGATAAAAGAAAAATTGGGAATAAAAAGAAGAATTAGAAGAACCTTTCCCCCAAAAATATTCCACACATAAGACCTTCCCCCAAAATATTTTCCCCCCAAAAGACCTTTCCCAAAATATTTTTCCCCCAAAAGACATTCCCCAAAATATTTTCCCCTTAAAAAGACCTTCCCCCAAAATATTTTCCCCCCAAAACACCTTCCCCAAAATATTTTTCCCCCAAAATTATTCTCCACACACACCCTATACACTACAATATATACACACAAAAATACACTTTAAGAAGGAGACTGGATAGAGCTTACACCTTGGAGGACTTAGACATTTTTGAAAACACCTTAGTCTTCTCTTCATCTTTTTCATAACAAACAACAACAAACCCTAGCCTCAAAACCCTCCAGCCCCAATCCCAAACGACCATTCCCACTGTAGCAGCAACCCCTTCTCGTCGTCGTCCCATACAGCCTGTCGACCACCAATCCACCAGCCATTGACCAGTAGCGGCCAGCATCTTCTCCTTCATGCTGCTGCTGCACCGTCCCTCTCCAGTCGCCCACCTTCACGTCGAACTCATCCAAACGACCAGCTAACATAACCTCTAACCCGCCAGCTTTCTCCACCAGACGACTCGTCGAAAAACCACCAGTCAATGTCCCCATACACCAGCAACCAAACAACCAGTCGAACCTCTATAACTGGTTGTTTACGCTACTGTCCAGTAGCTGGTTCCCAGCATTACGTTTGTTGTTCGATCTCTTTTTTGTCGTTCAAAGTGTCGTTGCATTCCAATCCGTTAGGTTGAGTCCATTTTTGGAGCTCGTTTGTGAGATCTGTTCGGAGGCAAGTTGTTGAAGTCTCGAGGTCGTTTCGTCAGGTCCGGTCTGTCCGAGATTTATCAATTTCCGGCGAGCTTTGAGGTCGTCGAGTTTTTGTTCCGTTGCGGTCATTTTTGGTTAGTATTCTAAGTTGTAATTTTGAATCGATGAAAGACCCAATTTTAAACATTATTTGCTTTTTCAGATCTGTTTCTCTTATCTCTGTCATCTTGTGCTTGAATTTGTGCGTATTAATATTTTTGTGCCTATTAAAATGGTAAACGTGATTATTAATATTTTTGTGCATGAACTTGTGTTCTATTGAAGATTGTATTTTACGTTACTACTATTTACATTATATAAAATTGCTAGTGGGTTTATTCTTTGTATGTTTGTTAGTACTGTTGTTTTGACTTTGTTAAATATGTTTAGCAAGATACATGTTTGGAGATTATAGTTTGTTAATATTAGGATATTCCACTAATTTCTTAAAAACTATTATGATGGAGAAGTTGCCTCCAAATTATAGCTTATTGCACGGAACATGGATTTTGTCATAATTTAAAAATGAGATGAGCCTCGTTAAACAAACACATAAATTGCGGGGTCCTCAATAATTATTATATAAAAATACTTAGATTTCGGGATGGGCCGTTTAGCGAATTTCACGGCCTTCCCCAAAGATAATAAACGCGTAGTTGCTTTAGGCGCGTATTTTAATAATATTACCTTCCTAAATATGGGTGCACATTTATGTGACCCAAATCTAAATCTCAACGAAGTTGAAATGTGTCAAAAACCATGGGTGCACTGGTGCGACGTGGTTCGAGATGCATTTTCACGACGTTGCAATTCTTTAAAAAAAATAAAATAAATAAAAAATAATAATAATAATAATAATAAAAGCGGGTTACTAATAAAAGGCACATAAGTTAGAACATGTTTTGAAATCAGATAAAATCAAATACAACAGTTGAGCGACCGTGCTAGAACGACGGAATCCGGGAATGTCTAACACCTTCTCTCGGATTAACAAAATTCCTTACTCGAATATTTGATTTGCGGACTGTTAATAGAGTCATAATTTCCTCGGTTTGGGATTCAACCGGTTACTTGGGACACCATTAATCTCCCAAGTGGCGACTCTGAAGAATTAATAATTAAATCCCGTTCTGATTGTCCTTTAATTGGAAAAACTCCTTTACGCGCTCACGGGTGTAGATAAAAAGGAGGTGTGACAGCTCTGTCAACTCTGCTGGGGATAATAGGACCAGAACTTCGATTCAGGGTTTAAGAATTCGAGCTTAGAATAATTGTTGTGCTTGGCTTTATCTGATTTTCCTGCATGTTCCATTCCTAATATGCAAAATGTTGCTTTTTACCGCTTTGATATAAATTGTGCCGAAACTCTTCTCTTCTCACCTCCGGGGATGTGCTTACTGGTTGAGACTCCCTATTCTGTTAGTGTCATACCCTGAAATATGAAAGAGGCCGGACAAGTTACTAAGCCCGATGGCCTTTTGGTTCCCAGTACAAAGCCCCCTCCTCGACTCGAGTTGTCCGCTCGGGTACACAGTCTAGAACATATACCCAGGTTTTAAAACTTAGAATAACAAAAACTCATGCTAGATTCCTGGATAGGAAGCTTGTTTGCGTCATGTGCATCTTGTGCTTTATCGCTTTGATATTATTTGAATTGTATCTATAAACTGTGCTGAAACCCTTCTCTTCTCACCTCCGGGGATGTGCTTAATGGTTGAGACTCCCTATTCTGTTAGTGTCATACCTTGAAATAAGAAAGAGGCCGGACAAGTGTGATGACCCGGCCCGTTGTCACGTGAGTTACCGTCTCGTTTTCCCCATATTATGTTGTTCTATGCTTCAATATCAGTATTTGAATGAATCGGATAGAATTGAATTGGTTTTAGTTGAAAATGAGGCACTTAGCCTCTTAGAAGGAAGCTTGTTTTGGAAAAGTCAACCGAAAGTTGAATATATAGTTAGAAGTCTCAGATGTGAATTCCGGTGATTTGGTTAGCTTCGGGGGATGATTTGTGACTTAGGAGTGAAATCGAAATTGAATTTGGAGTTCCGGTGTAGAATTAGGCTTGAATTGGCAAAGTTGGAATTTTGGCGAATTTCGATTGATAGGTGAGATTTTGATCTGAGGGTCGTAATGGAATTTCGAGAGTTGCAGTAGCTTTGTTAGGTGATTTTGGATATATCTGCAAATTTTCAGGTTATTCGGACATCGGTTGGTCGGGTTTTTGATCGAATGTGCAATTCGGCAGTTTTTAAGAAACTTAGGCTTTGATTTGGTGAAATTTGATGATTTTGAAGTTAACTATAGTGATTTGATGATTCGAGAAAGTTTGAATAAGGTTGTTGGATGTGTTGGTGTTTTTGGTTGAGGTCCCGGTGGCCTCGGGGTGATTTCGGATGGTTAAACGGAGGTTTTAGGCATTGTTGCAAGTCTGATGTTTCAGCCTTCTGGTATTTCTGCATCTACGGAAAAGGAGCCGCTTAAGCGGTTCCACAGATGCGGTGAGGGAAGTCGCAGAAGCGATCTTGAGTGGCCTAGGGGATTTCTGCATAAGCGAAACTTGGTCCGCATAAGCGGGGCCGCGTAAGCGGATTGAAGACCGCAGAAGTGGTTGGAGGAAACCGCATAAGTGGATGTTTGGATCGCATAAGCGGTCTCCGGTGGTTTTAAGTTAGACCGCATAAGCGGTTAAATTTCCGCATAAGCGGTACCGCAGTTGCGGTTAGTGGACCGCAAAAGCGAAAATCTCTGAAGGGTTTTAATGAAACAGTGTTCGCGAATTTCAGAGGTTGAGGAAAACATTTTGACTTCGGGAAGAGGCGATTTTGGGCGATTTGGAGAGGAATCGAAGGGGATTCCATCAGGTATGAATTTATAGACTCGAATAATGTTATTATGGTGTAAAAATATGAATTAATCATTGAAAATCCAAGGATTTTTCAAAAGAGATTTTAAACTGAGCTAGGTGTTTCTAAAGTATTTTCACAGTTTTACTATTTTGTTCAAAAGGTTGTATTGTAATATATAGCATGATGGAGTGTTCTTACGTGATTTCTTACCGCTCAGTTATTATTTACACTTATTATCACTGAGTTGGAAGTACTCACTTTACTCCCTGCACCATGTGTGCAGATCCAGGTACTTCGGGAGTTTAGCTGAGCTTTTGCTGATTTCAGAGTTTATCCGGAGTTGTCGAGGTAGCTGCCTAACATCCGCAGGACCCGACTCCTCCCCTATCCCTTTATTTATCTTTCCGCAGTTTTAAGACATTGTATTATTTGGAGTCTTGTCACACTGTATTATGAGAGGCTCTAGACTCATGACCCCCAGGTCTTTGGGAGTATATTTCGTGTTATAGTGATATTCTGTTTGGTTTCTATATATATATCATTTAAAACTTTTAGCGTTATTGTTAATTAATGATATTCAAATAAATGGTTTTGAGCTTCATGATCGGGTTGAGAGTGTAAATGGTCGGGCTTGCCTAGCAATTGTGTTGGGCGCCATCACGAACGGGATTGGGGTCGTGACAAGTTGGTATCAGAGTCTAGGTTACTAGGCCTCATGAGTCATGAGCCGGTTAGTAGAGTCTCGCGGATCGGTACAGAGACGTCTGTATTTATACTCGATAGGCGGCAGAACCTTTAGGAAAACTTCACTTTCTTGGAATTCTTATCGTGCGTACTTGTTTCAGCTTGAGATGTAACTCTTGAAATTCCTTCCACACGTCTGTATACACATATGAGCGCTCGGTATTATAAGTGCCCTGATGGCTTGTGATTCCCCGATCAAGGGGCGAGATGTGATCCCGTGAGTTCGATGTTGGGCCAGTCTGGAAGACTTGAGGCTGGATCTTTGCCTATGGCTTGAGCACTGAGGTGCTAATTGTGTGAGTAAGTGTTGTGAACTTATATGTTTGATATTGTCCCTATTAGCCGGAATGGCAGTTGGATATCCATATGATGAGTATGTTAGTACTGCAAGATGTATCTATGTGACTTGGTAGTGACGAAGGAGTCTGCTGAATGATAGATGAGCAGGTAAGTGTTCAATTCCTATTGTGATATGTTGTGTAGCCCCGAGTTATGGGCGCGTGAAGAATCTTTTCGTGTCTCCTAGTTGGGAAGTGAAGTACATTACGTATGGCAGTACGAGTTCAGACTCAGGAAGACCAAATGGATGTGTTATATGTATGATGTGGAAGGTATGCTGAAATACTAAATTGAGGTGAAGCATGTGCGTTATCTCCTACGGAGTGTTCTTAAGGAGTACAATTTTTTTATGTATATTATTAGAAGATATCATGTGTAATTGAAATGTACGTGTTGTAATTTGAAAATTTAGGTCGCTTCAGAGAGTGGACTCAGCTGATGCGGGGATGAATGCGAGGTTGGTTGAGGATTTCAGTATCCGAGGATCTGTGTTTTCATAAACTAGTAGATGATTTGAGTTAATCTCACTATAATATTATGGAATCATTAGAGTAAAAGTATTATGGGTTATTAAATGTGTCCTGATAGATGGCTTCGAGCCAAGTTGGGGAGGTTGCTATTGATTAGCTGATTGCACGGTTATGTGATGTGTTGGTTCCTTTTTGAGGTATGCTGGCGGATCATTCCTGGTTGCAGAAATGAGCCGAGGATGGCACGAGTGAAGCAAAAATTTTGATAAAGGTTATATGGTGCTTCATAGATGTGAGGAAATACTAGGATGTCTTGAGTTGTTGTTGATAAAGAATGCTCAGTGTATGGAAAAGGAAGATGTTCGTTTGTATTGGAATGAGGTCATATCCTTCGGTGTCAGAGTGCTAATAAGGCACGAGTGGTTCTGTTCGTTAAGTCAAGTAAAATGCAGTTTGAATAAGAGTGAATGACTCTCGTGAATGGTTTTAATGTGTTCAAGATTTTACATGTATCATCAGGTGTCTAAGGTTGTGTATGTCATCGGGGAATGTTGAGGCTTGTGGTATTTTTATGTTAATTATGGGATCCTATGTATCGGCATCTAGAAAGTAATGGCAGCGAATTCTGATTCGCAGGAAGTTCTTCAAGTAAAGTATTCTGTAACGTGGTATTTCTGGGAAGCATTGAGAGAGTATTCGGTGGCCTATAGGTTTTAGACAGTGTGGTCTTACGTTCCAGTCTCGTGTGGTAGGCCTGGATTGAGGCATTGTGATGCTACGACAAGGGAGAAGTATCAAGTGGATGATGAATA
>MU706594.1:0-60687 GCA_026770625.1 Nicotiana glauca
TGTGATATCAAAACTATTTTATTTTATGATTTTGGGAGTAATCGTCGTGAGAGCAAAAATCACGTGCTCACAGTGTGGTATGCCCATAATACTTCCGGTAGTAGTTTGGGCCATAACCCCTTGGCGTCCTCAAGTTTTTTCTTCAATATCGGCTTGACCATTACCGGCAGGATGACACGATATGGAGAGTATTCGTTTGATGTACCATTTCTCGAGAAACTCGGTCGTTTTCTTTCCGATGAACTGAGGTCTGTTGTCGCAACTGATTTCTTTGGGGATATCGAAACGACATATTATATTTTTCCATATGAACGCGATGACCTCTTTCTCGCGTATCTGTGTGTATGCACCCACTTCTACCCATTTAGAAAATAAGTCAATTAAAAGTAAAAGGAAACGTACTTTATCTCGTCCGACTGGGAGGGGTCCGACTATATCCATCCCCTACTTTATGAACGGCCAGGGTGAAGTGAAGGAATGAAGAGTTCCCCCGCTTGATGTATAATAGGGGCGTACTTCTGACACTATTCACATTTCATGACGTAGTCCGTTGCTTCTTTTTTTCATAGTGGGCCAGTGGTAACCGGCTCGGATGAGGCAACGGATGAGTGCACGATTTCCAGTGTGGGCACCGCAGTGCTCTTCGTGCACTTCTTCTAGTACTTGTCTTATTTGGTTTGGCCCAAGGCACTTGGCCAAGGGGCCGCCTAACGTTCTTTTGTAGAGATCGTTGTTTACAAGGTTGTATCTGGTTGTCTGTATTCGAAGTTTTTTGGCTTCTTTCTTATCTTACGGGAGCATTTCGTCTTGCAAATATGTCACGAGACGGTTGCGCCAATCCCAAGTCAGACTCACAGAGTGTACCTCGACGTGATCTATTACAGAATGGAGAGGGGTGACCACGTTTTCCTTGTTGATATTTTTAGTGGCTGCTGCTAACTTGGCGAGGCCATCCGCTTCGATATTCTGTGCCATGTGTATTTGGTCGAGGCGGCATACATCGAATTCTAGCAGCAGTTCATGAATTTCTAACTAGTACTTTTGTAGTCTTTGTTCTTTGATTTTGAAAGTCCCGATGACTTGGTTCACCACGAGTTGGGAGTCGCAATGGAGGACAAGTCGTCGGGCGCCGTATTTGAGGGATAATTTCAATCCTACAATCACAATTTCATACTCGGCATCGTTGTTAGTCATCTCGGGGCATCGTATGTACTGACGAATTATTTCCCCCGAAGGAATTTTGAGGACGAGTCCCAGTCTCGATCCCAAGGCATTAGAAGCACTGTCGATGTAGAGGACCCAGAGGTCGGTAATTGTGGAAGCACGGAGTGCTTCTTGCTCTAATTCAGGCAATATTTCTACGCTGAAATCAGCAACGAAATCTGTGAGTACCTGCGACTTAATGGAAGTTCGCGATTGGTATGTTATGTCATGCTCGCTTAGTTCTATGGCCCATTTGGCCAATCTACCCAATAATTCGGGTTTGTGTAGGATACCCCTTAGGGGGAAGATTGTCACCACTTTTGTGGGGTGGCATTGAAAATATGGTCTAAGCTTTCGTGAAGCTACGACTAATGGCAAAGCTAGTTTTTCAAGGTGAGGGTACTTGTTTCTGCATTGATTAGGGTTTTGATGATATATCAAATTGGAGATTGCGTACCTTCATTTTTGTGGACCAAGACAGCGCTTACAGTGACTTTGGAGACCACTAGATATACAAGCAAACATTCACCTGGGTCTTCCTTGGAAAGTAGGGGTGGCGAAGATAGGTACGTTTTTAATTTCCTCAACGCGTCGACGCATTCTGCATTCCATTGCAGTCTGTGGTCTTTCTTTAGCACATTGAAGAATTTGTGGCATCTATCCGACGATCGTGAGATGAACCTTGACAGGGCAGCTATTCGCCCTGCTAGTTTCTACACCTACTTTTTGCTGGTCAGTACCTCCGGTATTTTTTCTATGGCTCTTATCTGGTCCGGGTTGACCTCGATACCCCTTTGTGATACTAGGAAACCCAGGAACTTTCCTGAAGTTACGCCGAAGGCGCATTTTTTGGGATTCAGTTTCATCATGTATTGCCTCAATATCTCGAAGGCCTCCTTTAGATGACCAATGTGATCCCCTTTCTTTGTTGATTTCACTAACATATCGTCGATTAAACCTCCATGGTCTTACCGAGTTGTTCCTTAAACATCATGGAGACTAACCTTTGATATGTCGCTCCTGCATTCTTGAGTCCGAACGACATTACTTTGTAGCAGCACATGCCTCAGTGAGTGATGAAAGTGGTCTTTTCTTGATCTTCTTTGGCCATTAGGATTTGGTTGTAACCGGAATAGGCATCCAGGAAGCTCAATAATTCATATTCTGCTGTTACGTCAATGAGTTGATCGATGTGCGGTAGCGGGAAGGAATCTTTTGGGCATGCCTTGTTTAGGTCGGTGAAGTTAACACATATTCGCCATTTCTCGTTCTTCTTTTTTACCATGACTACATTGGCGACCCATTGGGGGTATTTTGATTCCCTGATGGAACCGTTGGCAAGTAATTTATCAACTTCTTCGTTGATCGCCTCATTGATTGCGCAACATTGAATTTTCTCTTCATTTGCCTTATCGGAGGGTAGAGAGGGTCAACGTTCAGCCTATGTGTGGCGATATCTCTTGGGATCCCTGGCATATCTGAGTGGGAAAAAGCAAATAAATCGGCATTGTTAGTCAAGAATTCATGATACTTACCTGATTCTGAGAGGTTGTGTCTGACATAGGCCTTTATCGTGTTATCAGTATGGTCCAGTTAAATGGGATCAAAATCTTCTATGATTGCTTTACAAGCTTCTACAATATCCGGGTCTTTGATTGTTTCTGCTTGTGCATCGGGTTTTGGTTCCCAACACGGCTGATTGCTATGCCTCTGCACTTTCCCCTTTTAGTTGCTTGGTGTGCATGCAATCTTGGGCTATCTGATAGCATTCCTGGGCGGTTTATGGCTCGCCTCGAATGCTGAATATCCTATATGGGGTGGGAGATTTAATTACTTGATAGAAACTCGACGAAATAGCGTGCATGGCGTGTATCCATGGTCGTCCTATGATAGAGTTGTAGGCGGTTTCTTGGTTTATAATGTGGAATATTGTTTCTAGGGTGACTCCCCCTGCCAGGACGGGCAACACTCTTTCTCCTGCGGTTCACTCTACTGCATTATTAAAACCCGTTAGTGTTATGCATCGTGGTATTATTTTATCCTCGAGCCTCATCTGCATGAGAACTCGTGGGTGAACAATGCACGCACCGCTGCCGTCATCCACCATTATTCTTTTTACATCAGTATCCGCAATGCTTAAAGTTATAACCAAAGCATCGTAGTGAGGGAAAGACAAACCATCGGCATCCAACTTATCGAAGATGACACTGTCTTCGAAATTGTCGTACCGTTCATGGGCAACCGTCCGTTTGAGTTTATGCATGGTGGTGAATTTCACATAGTTGATTACCGTGTCGTCGCCACCGCCAATAATCATTTGTATGGTACGAGTTGGTGACGGTGGTTTTGGAGGTCCCTGGGGTTGGTCACGTCTACGAGCAAAATTGGCCCTTCCTTGGTCGCTCAGCAGTTCTTTTAGGTATCCCTGGTTTAACATTCTTACCACTTCTTGTTGCAGACCTATGCAATCTTCAGTCTTATGTCCTCGTTTCTGGTGGAATTCACATAGAATGTTCGACCTCCTGACGCTTGAATCTGACTTCATTTTTTGTGTCTACTGCACCTTTATGCCGAGCGTTTCCAATGCGTACACTATTTATGAAGGAGAAACACAAAAGTTATGAGCAGATAATAGTGGAGGCATACCTCTTTCTCTTTAGGGAGGGGCGGCATGTCGAGGTACAACATCTACATGTCGTGGAGGAGGTGGATTGGAGGTTCGGATATAGGGCTGGTGCCTTTCCCGATTAAAATGCGGTGGTTGATCCCTTTGTCTGTCGTTGCGGCGATCTTTCCTTGCCTCGATATGGATTGATGTTAATCACTGGAGCGGACCGTTCAGGTCATCCTCGTCTGCCCTTACTTCGGCGCAATAGGCATTATGGATTTCTTCCCACGTGGTAAGGGGGTATTTCATGAGCCTGCTTAGTAGTTTTTTGGTTGCTTTCAACCCATTTCTGTTTATCCCATTTTGAAAGGCTGCTACTGCCATTCCCTCTGACACGTTCGGTAGGCTCATTCTTACCCTGTTGAATCGAGCTAAGAAATCTCGAAGTCCATCGCCCGTTGTTTGCTTAATGGTGAAGATATCATTGACCCAGGCCTCTGCCTTTTTCACTCCCGCGTGAGCGGTGGCGAACTTATCTGCCATTTCTTCAAATGTTGATAGTAGTTGGGAATACCATGACAAATCTCCCCCTGTCAGAGTTTCACCAAACTTTTTCAGCTGTACAGACGACACCTGTCCCTTTGATACATTACCTTTTACAGCGGTAACGAAATGGATCAAATGGTCTTTCGGGTCTGTGGTACCATCATATATTTTTAAATATGGCGGCATTTTGAAGGTTTCTGGAAATGAATGGGGAGCTACTCCTTCTCTATATGGTTGTTCGACGAACCGACCCACATCGCATTTTGGTAATAACTTCAGAGCGCCTGGTATTTTATTGACCCTTCCCTGATGTTCCTTCATCTAGTCGTAGAGCTTTTTGTTCTCATTTTTCATCTCTTTCATTTTCTTTAGGATGGCTGTGAGTGCATCGTTGCCTGTATCGGCAACAATACGGATTTTATCTGTTCGTATAGTGTTTGGCTCATCTATGGCTGCTAAGGCTTCTATGGTTGACGTGTCTTCGGTATCTCTCTGAATGGGTTTCTAGAGCATGTTGCTCAAGGTATTTGTCAGCCATTCTTCTAGTAGCTTTTTGATAGCTGGTGGCGTTCCTCCTGCTGCGGATGTTGAGGTCTCCCTTTCGCACAAGATTGTTAGATCCCCGTGCGGGGGAGGTGGGATCTCTCTCTCTCGGGTATGGCACTTGGTATTGTATTTTCGTTGTCTTCTCCACTGGCTTCGTTGAGGGAACTCATGAGGTTGTTTGTGACATCCACTATTGCCTTTAGCCTCACTTCTCCCTTTCCTGTCATAGTCAATTTTTATGAAGCTGAAGAAAAGTGATTATTTCTCTCGAGAATCTAGATGAAAACTACGATTTCAGCTATAGAAATCCCCACAGACAGTTCCAAATTGTTTGACTTAAAAGTTATCAAAACCCTTTTGAACAAATCAATCAAATATGAAAAAGTAAATCTTAGCTAAGTGTAATAATCTTTAGGGGAAAAGATCGATAAAAATGAAGACTTCTCGTTAGTAAAAAATAGTGTTCTTATTCAGATCTCGGAGGCTTTTACAAGGTTATTACCCCCCTTTATATACAAGGAATCAGAACCTCATAAGCAGTAAAAGACAAAGTATAAGGAATATTTGAAGGAATATTCTTAATGTCCCCTAGTGGTCCTACACCATTGCAAGGATCACACAGTCTTTCGTCCGCTTTTAGGTCAACTCTCACAGGGCGTCGAATCAGGGGAAACCCGTCATTCGTCATGCTTACCGTTGGTCGTCATTCGTCAAATTTGGACCCATTCAACAGTTTGCTTAAATAGTGATAAAGTCAAAAGACAAGAGTGAGATCATCACGTACTCACAACCAGAGACTAATGAAAAGACACGTTTTGACATGAAAAGTTGGAAAATATATTTACTCATCTCTGTAATGAGTAATAAAGGGGGAGAATGATAAAGAATTTTGCAGATTCGTCATCACAAAAGAAAATAATATGATAATCATGTGCCAATAAAGAGGAAGAGCGCTGCTCTGTGAAGAGTCATAAGGTGTTCAACTAAAGCACCAAACCAAACTCACCTCTTTCAGTCGGGCAAGCCTGGGAAAATTTAAATGGCTATACAAAATAAGAACCCTAAATCATGAAGCAGAAATAGGCTTCATCTAGTTTTGGTCCAAAGATATACGGGTGATCACTTTCTGTACTTGGGAGATGGTCATAGCGTCAATTAATGGATCGAAAAGAATTGAGATATACACAAGTGGCTCAATCTTTTTAAAGTGTTAAAGGGTTATAATGGTTTAGTTGAAAAAACCATTAGAAAAGAGAATTAAAATTCTCATGATTTTCTAAGCCCATTATGGAGATTAAATTCTTCGTAATTTTCTACTCCTGCTTCAACATTAAAATCTATGTGATTTTTTACTCGTTCATTGAGATTAAAGTCTTCGTAACTTTCTACTCATTTGTTGGAAATTAGGGTGAAATTCAAAAATAGCCAGATTTACAATTGTTCGTCCATAAATAGCCTAGTTTCAAAAGTAATAAAAAATTTAGCCACTTTTCATGTAAAGATAAATCTGAGCAAAAACACTATTCAAAATCGGAAAAATACGCCAGTATATTATGCAGGAGTTCTAACATAAGTATACTTAAACTCCAGCATATTATGCTGGAGTTCTAGGATAAGTATGCTGGAACTCCATCATAATATGATGGAGTTCCAGCATAAGTACACTAGAACTCTAGCATAATATACTGGAGTTCCAGCAAGTATACCGGTCCAGCATAATATACTGGAGTTTGGAGCATCGGTGCTCTAGTCTCCAGTATATTATACTGAAGCCATCAAAGTATACCGGTCCAGCATAATATGCTAGAGTTCATATACAGGTGCACCGAACTCTAGTATATTATGCTGGACCGGTCTCTGTTGTAGCAAAATAATGGCTATTTTTCATTGACTTGGTAAACGCTAGCTATTTTTGAATGACTCATCCGAAAACTGGCTATACCGTACTATTTTGATCAGAAATTAAAGTCTAAGTAACTTTATACTTCTTTTGGAGATTAAAATCTTAGTGATTTTCTACTCCAATTTATTATTCGATTTGAAGATTACAAACTTCATCGTTTATTAAATTTGATCGTGTCACATATTACTCGGTTTGAAGATTAAAAACGTCACCGTTGATTAGATCTAGTTGTATTAGATAGACAGATATTACTCGGTTTGAAGATTAAAAACTTTACTATTTATTAATTCTGAATGTGCAGATTGGTTTGAAGATTAAAAACTTCTACCATTTATTAATTCTGGCTCTGTCGTGACACAAACAAGAGTTCATGTGGTTAGTTCTACAAAGTAATAGGGGTGGCAAATATGAATCTTCTTTTGAAGAAATATATTTGGAATGTGGTGTTATTCATCAAACAGCGACCACATACACACCCCAATCGAATGGGATTGTGGAAAGAAAGAATCAATCATTAAATAAAATAATGAATGCTTTGTTGGTAAGCTATGGTTCACTCCAGAACTTGTGGGGGAAACTATTCTTACAGCTAACCGAATACTTATTCGCGTTCCCTAGCAAGACATAATCCATTCCATATAAAAATAGATAGGAAAAAAACCCATCTTAAAATATTTCCAAGTGTGGGGGGTATTTGGGTAAAGCGTGAGTTCTTAAACCCAAAAGGATAAAAATTGGTTCGAACACCATTGATTCCGTTTTCATAAGATATGCAACAAATAGTAAGGTATATCGTTTTCTGATTCATAAACCAAAAAATTCTGACATTCATATTAATACGATAATCGAATCAGATAATGTTGAATTCTTTAAGAATATTTATCCGTATAAAAAGGAATGTGAGTCGTCTAGTTAA
Organism: Nicotiana glauca; assembly: GCA_026770625.1. Taxonomy (NCBI): domain Eukaryota; kingdom Viridiplantae; phylum Streptophyta; class Magnoliopsida; order Solanales; family Solanaceae; genus Nicotiana; species Nicotiana glauca. The sequence goes on from MU706594.1 coordinate 7,723, forward strand.
ATATATAATCGACTTTGGGAAGAAGCAAAGGAAAGTACACCTAAAGAGGTGAATCCTGGACGTAGTAAACGTTAAAGGACAACTACTTCTATTGGATCAGATTTTCTGACATTCTTGTCGGAAAATGAGCTTCAAACTTTGAAATAAAGTATGTCTTCCTCGAAAATAAGCAGTCAATAGTGAGATAGGATCCATATTAAATAAAACATACTCATGAGTTAGTTGATCTTACTCTAGGGAACGAACCATTGGGTTCCAAAATAGATTTTCAAGAGATGGTACTATTGAAAAATATAAGACAAGATTAATTAAGGATTAAGATAATGAGAAGGTCTTGATTACTTTGACACATACTCACTGGTAATGAGAATTATATCTATTCAAATGGTAATAACGTTAGCCACAGTATATGGACTTTAAATCCATCAGATGCACGTAAAGACAAACCTTCTTAAATAGAGATTTGGAGAAAAAAATTTATATGAAACAACATGAAGGGTTTGTGGTTCCTGAAAAAAATAAGAAATAAAAGAAGGTGTGCAGATGTGTTAAGTCTCTTTTTGGACTAAAACAAGCATCCAAATAATGACATATGAAATTTGATCACACAATCGTATCAAATGGTTTTAAAGATTAATGAATAGAAGAAAAGGCACATGAAATATTTAGAATGTGGGGGACTTTCGCTTATGCATGACAAAAGCCAATGTTAGACGTAATGTCTAAATGATATAATTTTTGAAAACCATCAATCCTTAGTGGATATTGATATGATAGTCAATGAATCATTACTTATTCAGTCTTAGTGATGACTAGTGATGAAACTACAAATTCAAAAGTTGGTTACGTGCCTTTTCCGAAATGATTTTTTCTTTCTTGAAAACTTATAATATTTAGCTCATTTACGAAAGGGTTTCACCTGTAAGGCTATGACTTTTCATGAAAAGTGTGTTGGTCTATAATGAAGTGAACCAACTGATGAACATGACCCATTTCAAGTTGGATGTTTTCGTAAATGAAGGTGATATAATTTGCATATCACATAGACGTATGAATAAATAGCATACAAATGCTTGAAAAAGGTGGATGATTGCAAAATGTGTTATATACTAAAAGGTTGTGGCCACAACTGATGCCAATCATTCTAGCTATTGTTATAATATACTATTACTACATTAAGTATAGTTAATAATCTGATATGCAATCGATAGTTGAGACGTATTAGTCTATGACATAATAAAGTTTTCATTGAATTTTTATGACAATAAAACGAGTTTTGAAGTATTTGAAATATACTACAAATTATGCTTTGCACTACAATAAGTATCATGCGATAATAAAGGGGTATAGTGATACAAATTAGATCACCGGTTCAACCGATTCTAAATAGTCGGTGGAGGAGCGATGTATTATAAATTGTCCAAGAAAATGTGCATTGACCGCTTTATAGTGGAGGCTAAGTTAATAGCCTTATACAAGGCCGGTGAAGAAGCTGAATGGCTCCAAAATTTCCTAGAAGATATTCCATTTTGGCCCAAACCTTTGGTACCTATATGTATACGTTGTGATAGTCAAATGGCAATAGACAGGGCATGGAGATTTATGCATAACGGAAAATCTCGTCACATTTGACGGAGATACAATACTGTTAGACAACTACTCTCTAGTGGTGTTATCACGATTGACTACATAAGGTCAAGAAATAACCTGTCGGATCCACTTACAAAAGGCCTATATAGAGAGGCAGTTGAAAGATTATCGAAGGGAATTGGGCTAAGGACTAGGACAAGTCATCATGGCAGTAACTCTACTTAGTAGACTGTAGATACCAAGAGCTAGGTTCAAAGAGATCAAACAAAGTTATGAATGATGGTTCAACATTGTCAAATAACTCAACCCATTCTCGTGATGAAGACAATGTTCAGAAATCAAGGTAAAGCGTTAAGGCTTTTTGATGAGTCAATAAAGCTTAAAGCTTTTTAATGATTTGCTAAGTCTGGCAGGATATGACCAAATAGTGTGTCTATAGATTACACGTTTAGAAATCATGAGTTTGAAGTGTAAGCCGCTTTAAGGAGAATGAAAGTAAAGGCCCATTCTCTAAGCACTCATGAAACCAAGCGGTGTCCATGGCTGAAATGAACACAACCGTGAGAATCAAAGACGGTTAAGGATTTATTTTGTGACTTATGGTTGTCTAGGTATACACCAAAGCTCGACGGTTCAAAGATATCAAATCTACCGATTGACCGAGTATATCTGACATAAGTTCACTACGGGAAGTTCAAAGGGAAAAAACTACTTATCTAGATGCGATTAATCTTTACTTGCGAATCACACAGTATTTTCATGCATGTTTTTCACATATGTCCATTCCCCATTCATGTGGGGGATTGTTGTATTTTTATTAAGGGGTGTGAATGGGAAATGGAAGAGGCACCTATTGGATTGCATCCCTTCATCTCAGCTTTTCATTGTCTATAAAGGTTTGGCCTCATTTTTTAAAAATAAAAAATCTCAAATCTTTTCCCCTCTTTTCTACATTGTTGCATTATTTTCTAGATAAATATAAGTATCAAGTGTGATTTTCTCAATTTGTTGAGTTCGTGTCACGACCCAGATTTTTCACCCTCGGGAGTCATGACGGTACCTACTTGTAGAAGCTAGGAAAGCAGCGAAATATAGAAATTTTAAGTCTTTCATTTTAATCCTTTTTAACAACTTGAATTAACAGGTGATCAACAATTAAATGATAGTGAAAGATGAAATAAAGCGGAAGACTTAGTCTAATTTAATACCAAAATCAGTACGAGAATGCCAACATGCGCCTCTACCCAGACACCGGTGTCACAATATCACGAACTGTTTATGAGTACTACATACAAGTGTTTGAAAAAGGAAATACAGTCTGTCTCGAAAACAGGTGAAAACATAACATATAAATGGATATGAGTGAACGCTGGGCCTGCGGACGCCTACAGGACTACCTCGGGATCTCTGGCTGGACTGAAGTCAAGAATCGGGCTTCCTCTGGTTGTAATTTTCTTTGTACTTTTTGTATGTAATTTATTATTCCTGGGTTGTAATAATTTGTAAAGAATATCTGGTGCTGGCTAGTTAAAAAGGGTTGGGTAATTATGCATGCAAGGGTAGAAAATATGCCTATAGGACTTCTTTTAATTCCTCACTTTCAAACTGTATTAGAAAAAAATGCCTATAGGACTTCTTTTAATTTCGCACTTTCAAACTGCATGAGAAATCATGTCTATAGGACTTCTTTTAATTATGCACTTTCAAACTGCATTAGAAATCATGTCTATAGGACTTCTTTAATTCTGCACTTTTAAACTATATTAGAAATCATGTCTCTATGACTTATACTAAATCCTGCTTGTTCAGTTTCACACCTAGATAACCTGTCTATAGGTCGTATTCAAGTTCTGCATGCCACTTAAATATCATGCTTTAGGTTCTAAACGGCTAAATAAGTATCATATTCATAAATTTGAAATCAGTAACATATAAAAAATCATGCCTGCATGGATTCTTAAATAAAATCTAACTCGTTTCATTCTCATTCAATATTAGATATCATGTTCATAGGGATTAAAAATCAGTATTAGTAGATACTATTACCTGCAGAACATGTAACTAGTCTAATTTAATTCTGTCCTTTCTGAACTTATTTTAATAACCTAATCCCCTTACTTAACACGGTTTAGCAAGCATGCCTATAGGATTTCAAATAACTTATTTCAAGTCTTTACTGCCTCATCCCCTTCTGAGCTGAATAGACATCATGCCTATAGGACTCCGTCTAAACACTCAGGCAAGCCTTAGGATAATAATTGTAAAACTAAATCCGCTTCATTAATTGCTACAACCAGCAGGCAGGCCTGATTCAGACTTCTTATCTGAGTTATGTAATAAACTAAGTTGCCTCAATAATTAACTTCCCTCGTCTCTATGTGCTTTAAATCAGACCTAAAAGGTATGTGCAAGTTATGCTATTTATGTGCTTTTGTTTGATGAGGTGTACTTGAGCCTTATATGCTTATGTGTTTCCCCTTTTAATGTGCAGTCTTTATATGTTTTTGTATATCGCTTTAGAATTTTTAACTTTGAAACTTCAAATAAGCATAATATCGCCCCCCTCCCCCCCCCTTTAGGATTAGTAGTCCTAACTGCCTCCGGGACTGATAGGAATGAGACGGGTAATAGCATGCAATAAGTAATTGAGACCAATCCGCGTTTTAATACCTTAACAGGGTGGGAAGGGTAGATATGGATATGATGACCACGCGATAATGTCACATGTAGCCCCTCATTGAAGAGTGATTATCGGACATTGTGTGGGGTGATCCATATTTTTAATAATCCTAGGATCCCCCCCCCCTTCCTTTATTCTTTACTCTTTTTTTTCAACATTGTAACTCCTTATTTTAAAATCAGCTCTTTGATTGCTCTTTAAAATTTGTTTACTTTCAAACCATTATGAATTGAAATCCCCTCTTACTTGAGCCCTATATTCTTACATATTAATTGTACCCCAAATTCACAATAACTGTTTGGCCGGGAACCACACTAGTGGATCCTGAAGGGTGCCTAACACCTTCCCCTTGGGATAATTTCAAAACCCTTACCCTATCTCTGGTTATCAAGCTTAGTTATATTTGAACCCTGTAAGGTGTCCTAATGCACCATAAATCATTAGGTGGCAACAAAGATGCAAAACCCAATTCCCAAAAGGAACGAGTTTTCCCTCCAAATGTCATAAACTCGATTTCGCGAGAAAAAGGGGGCGCAACAGCATGACGACTCTGCTGGGGATTTTAGGCTTTTTACCATTTCAAACTGTTATTGTGAATTTATATCTCTTTATGTGCAATTACTTGTTTAATTCCTTTAAGCATTCAACTCCCTTTTTCTTGCAAAACTGACTTTTATTTTTGGTTTATTTCCTTTATTACTGCCTTAAATTATGAAAATGTTGTATTTACTGCTTTATTAACGTGCAAATACATGTCAACATGCTTTATTTATTGCATAATCATGCTCAACATCATACTCCACTCGTGCCAAAACAAATACCATAGCAACGCTTATAATGAGTTGTTGCGCTTTTCCTATATCATTACCCCCTAAATTTGGAAAGGCATATTTGCGATAAAACTAGTCGATCAGCGTTGTCATCGACAGTTCCGAGCCTTCCTCCTTGAGTTGTCCGCTCAAGGGTACCAGTCTAAAACCCCATAGAAACCTTACTCCATTTAAATTGTACATGCATCATGGTCAAACCTAGTCGGATCAGTTATGTTCTCTACATAATGATCCTTTAAGATAGCCTTGTCCAAATTCCACTAAGTTTCCCTAAACCCAAACGGACATCATCACGTTCTGTGCATTTATTTGGAGAGACAAATACTTAATGCTAATTGTTGATGTTAAATAGTTGAGTCCGGTGGGGGTAGGGTCTAACCCTTCTATCTTGCAGATAATGAGGCATGAAATCCCCAGATTCGACATGGTTACTAACATCCACCCAAGACTGCTAAGCTGGTGGAAAGATCTTCACTCCACCGACCATACTCTCGTTCGAAAATATCTAGGTAATCTACCTTCCCTCCTGAAGGTTTAACCCAACAACAAAATTATAGAAGTTGCCACATTGTTTTGGGATTGCGAAAAGGCTGTGTTCTGCTTTGGGGATATTGAGATGACACCCTTGCTAGAAGAAATAGGAGGACTGGATGGTTTGGTATGAGAGACTCTTGGTTTGTTGGTGCCTGAGAACCGCAAGGCCAAGGGTTTCCTTAAAATGATGGGTCTGAAGAAGAATCCAGATCTGACATGCTTAAAAGAATCCTATATCCCCTTTGATTATTTGTATGAGAGGTACGGTCACAGTAAATCCTACCCTACCTATCCTGATGAGTTTGCCATCACATCATTAGGGCATATTCATTAAAGGGTCTTTGTATTCATGTTCTGTTTCCTGGGGTTGATTGCGTTTCCAATGAAGAAAGCAACAATCCACACTAGACTAGCTATGGTCATTAAGACTTTAATGGAAGGAATTGGAGGGCAACCATTCATTATTGTGCCCATGATCATTGCGGAAATATACCAAGCCATAGAAAAGTGTCAATGGGGAGCTAGTCACTTCGAAGGCTGCAATTTGCTACTTCAACTTTGGCTCGTGGAACATCTACAAAAGGGTGAATACTGACAAGAGATTCAACGAAGGCACTGGGATGATCATATCTCTTTCCATCACCCAAAGCGAATGAGTTATATCCCTCATATGTTTGCTCAGCCAGAGGATGCAAAGGATGGTTTGAGCTATTTGATAATTTGACCGAGGAGCAAGTACAATGGATGTTCGAATGTTTCCCGACCAAAGAATTCATCGCCCGATACAGAGACACACATTTTTGTGATATTGATCGATCTGAGAGGAACATACCCTTACGTCCCTCTCCGAGTCATGAGACAAGCTGATAGGAAGCAGGTTGTACCTAGGGTCGAAAAGATGAGTCACTTCCGGGCTAACTTCCAGGATGATGATAGCCCTTACAAGTGCCAAGCTCAGCATATGTGGCACTGTAAGATCGTCATGGGGAAAGATACCATCGAACCAGATAGATACCTCGCCGGTTGTACTCCCTACTATTCCGGCTAGTCGGAGGATAGTCATAATGGTTTGAGCCACTCTGGGTTTGTTTGAGGTCACAGGATCATAGATGAAATGGCCGAGGCACAGGTCAAATACAACCAACTGCGCAAGAGAATCCGGGAGTGCGAAAGCGAGCACTGTGAGATACAAGAAGCCAATCAAAAGTTAATTGAGGAGTGGAAGGACATGGCTGTCAGTGCCAACAAGCGGCTGGGATACATAGAGCGAGGCATAGTGGAGCTAGAAAGAAGGTTTCTCAAGATGGTCAAAGACTGTCAAAATGATGAGGGGAACGAAGGTGGACATATAGCCAGGGCCTACCTATTGCTGGGACTTCGCGAGCTGGGATGTTGTTCAACGGAGCTAAGGATGCCGAGTCTGGGGAAGGTCCTTCAGGGACCAAGTAGATAGGACTTTATCTTTTCGTTATTTAAAATGTAATAAGGCCAATGGCCCTTAGTGACTTTTATTTCTTGTTGTTTAGTGTCGATTTGGTATTCGTCTTATTTTTCTATCAATAAAATGAGGCATTTAGCATCATGAGCTCTCCAAATCAATGTGTCGCTAGGCCTATCTCGGGCACAACGAGGTCCCCAAATTAGGACGCAATTTATATTCTCGCACTATGTGTTTAAACATTGCAACACTTTTTATAACACCCAACTAACTTGGTTACCTTTTTGCTTTATTTTGTTTGTTATTCCCCTCCCTAAAGGTTATTTCGAGCACTCTGGAAACATCATCCCATTCCACAAGATCCAAAGGCCCCCCCACCCACTCCTTTTGTAAGTCATGTTAAGAACAAGAACAAAAGCAAGATGGAAGATTTGAACAGCGTGAGAAAGGAGAATTCAACTGAACGAGTAGAGGTCACTAATGGTCATAGTACTCAAGTCCCAAGGAAAATGTATCCCAGCTTGAACAAAAATTGCTAAAGTTCCAGGACGAGCTCGACCAGGTTCGGAATCTGGCTAGTTTGTCATTCTTGCTCAGCACCCCGGATATCACCTTTCCCACCACTCAAAACCCTACACCACCCCAAAACATCCCAAAGCAATAAAATCATCCCGCTCCCCATGTCGTTACGCCAAAGACACACTGCAACACTTGCCACACCCCAAACAACACCTTATTGCTTCTCCCAAAACTCCACAAATGATCACTTCCATGCCCACCATAACACCCCTATCTACGTGGAGACCATGCCACTCTCTATCCAACCCATCTCAGGCACACTCGAGTCTGATGATAAAGGTTTCCTTATCAAGAACCTGGCTGAAGAACTTAAGAAATTGACTAGCTGGATCCAGGGTGTTGAAGGAAATAAGGGAATCTGAAGCCAGGAAAAAAGGCAAGGTTAGGTTCGAAGAAACTATTACAGCACAGGGAATGACAAGAACAGGGAGAGTCTATACCCCTGAATAGGGGTGTACATGAGGCGGTTTGGTTCGGTTTTTTATTAAACCAAAATCAAACCAATTATGTCGGTTTACTAAATTCATAATAAAATCAAACCAACATAAATTCGTTTTTTTTTTGTTTCGGTTTTAGTCGGTTTTTTCGATTTTTTTCGGTTTTCCCTTTTAGTTATATTATTCTTGAAAAAGAGATCAAATAATCACCAATTATCCGCATGATTACTATTTTTCTTAATAATATATTAGGAATACCAATTATTCGTATCAATCATAATTCCAAGACCTTCCATATTGAAAAATGACAACAAACATGCGACAAAGCATAGCACTGTAAACTTGATAAACTTCAACTCTAAAATAATCACCGATATTTATGTGAGCAAAATGACAAGCAGGAAGCTCGTCTGATGCGGGGGACTGGTTTCCAATATTTGGGGTTCTTTAATTTTGGAATTGGAACATAAGGAAGATATGAAATAATCTATTTTATTATTTTTTGTCTTGTTGGATTTTAGTTTGGGCTTGATATTTAGGTTATGTAGATAGAATCTACTTAGTGGATAGTGAATTTACAAGCCCACAAATAAATAATATCTCAAGACATTAAAAACTATAAAATAGTTTAGAAAATACTTACAAATTAGATTTTAATGATTATTTTTTATGTATAAAATTTCTAAAATTTATTTATATATAACGTCGGTTTGGTTTAGATTCGGTTTGACTTATTTTTTGTTAATTCCAAACCAAACCAAGAGCTATCGGTTTTTTATTTTTCAACACCAAACCAACCAAACCAAACCACAAGTCGGTTTTTTTCTTTGGTTTGACTTGGTTCGTCGGTTCGGTTTGGCTTCATGGTTTGGCTTGTACGCCCATACCCCTGAATACCTAGTTGAGTCTAGTAAGCAAGCCTCCAACCAGCCACCCATCATTAAGACAGGCCCAAACGACCTTTGGAGAAGATACTGGCTAAAGAGTACTCGGTCATTGACTAGCTGAACAAAACACCAGCACAAATATCCATCCTCTCACTACTGCAGAATTCCAAGGCACACAAAAATGCTTTGCTAAAGGTACTAAGTGAAGCCTACGTGCCAAGCAACATCACCGCCAGGGAAATGGCCAATATGGTGGTGGGACATGTATTAGAGAGCATCAAAATCATCTTCTATGAGGACGAGCTACCACCTGAAGGGCTGGGTCACAACAGAGCCCTGCATATCACGGTATAATGTGAGGACTATTTAATCACCAGGATCCTGGTCGATGGGGGTTCCAACATTAACATTTGTCCTCTGGTAACACTCAAGAAGTTAGGCAAAGGTTTGCACGAGATAAAAGAAGGACCAATCAACGTACAAGCTTTTGATGGATCCCAGAGGGCCACCATCGGTGAGCTCAGCCTGTGTCTTCAGATGGGACCAACCTGGTTCGATGTTGAGTTCTAAGTGATAGATATGCCCGCATCCTACAATCTGTTGTTAGGATGCCCTTGGATTCATTATGCGGGGGCTGTAGCTTCAACACTGCATCAACCCGTGAAATTTGAATGGAATCACCAAGAAGTAATCATTCACGGTGATGGCAGCAACCCCATATACAGTCGTCAGACCATTCCGGCAATAGGGGAAGAAGAAAGTTAGGCGGGGAAACCTACCACCACATCGAGCGAGTCAATGCTGTTGATAAAGATAAATGACGGGACAACAAGATTGAGAGTATATTGAACTGGAGTGGATACAAACCTGGCAAGGGGCTTGGTAAGAATCTCTAGGGGATTGCTAAACCCATAAATCTCAAAGGCACATCACTACTTTCGGTCTGGGATACGAATACACTTGGGAAGAGTTCAACAACTGGTCGCTGTTGTGGCGTGGTCCTTACTGCCCACTGGAGCAGCTGATACCACACTTAGAACATACTTTCAAATAGGCTGACGCCATTTATGGGACAGATGAAGAAGAGGCGCTCGCAGCAATGAAAAGCTTGTTTTTAAAAGATGATGACATGGGCTGTTATGTTATACTTGAGGAGGAGGGGGAGGAAGGCCCTTCCATACAGGCCGTAAGTAGAGGAGCACTTCTCAATAACTGGTCTATCAGAACAACCAGAGCCCGACGAGCCTCGGGGTAGCAAGGCTAAACAAGCATGATGCACTTTCTTTTTACTACTAGATGATTTTCTTTTCACATTTTTGGTTTTCCAATAAGATCTTAAATGTTCAAAACAATTATGAAATTCATCAAAAGCATTTCGACTTTTCTTATGAATCGACGCTTATTACTATTTTTCTTTCATTTACTTTATTTATACATCATTACTATTATTTATCTTGATGAACCGATGACTGTGACATGCAATAAGACAATGCAACAAACAGACATTGATTCAGAGGAAGATGATATACCAGAGGAAATTGTCAAAGAAGTAGAGAACTTTGAGAACAGACCTAAGTCCAATTTGGACGAAACAAAAATTGTTAACCTGGCAGATGCAAAAAATGTCAAGGAAACACGAATAACGTTCATTTATCGCCATCAGAAAAGAAGGAATACACAGAATTTCTAAGGGAATATGAGGACATATTCGCCTGGTCATATGATGACATGACGGGTCTATGTACGTCTATTGTGGCCCACAAGCTGTCAACTGATCCGACATGTCCCTCGATAAAGCAAAAGCTCAGGAAGTTTAAGCATTATATGAGTTTGAAAATTAAGGAAGAAGTCACTAAGCAAGTCAAAGTTAAGGTTCTCAAGGTAGTTGAACCCGACATGGTTAGCCAACATTGTGCCAGTACCAAAGAAGGACGGGAAGATCAGAGTTTGTATCGACTATCGGGATCTCAACCGGGTCAGTTCGAAAGACGACCTCCCCTTGCCAAATATACACATCCTGATTGATAATTACGCCAAGCATGAGCTGCAGTCATTTGTGGATTGTTTCGCCAGTTACCACCAGATCTGGATGGATGAGGAAGATGCTGAGAAAATGGCTTTCATTACGCTGTGGGGAATGTATTGTTAAAAATGATGTCGTTCGGTCTAAAGAATGCAGGAGCCACATCTATGAGGGCCATGACTACCATTTTCCATGGAAATCGAGGTATACATAGATGATGTTATCATCAAGTCCTAGAAGTCCACTGATCATATGGAAGATTTGAGGAAGTTTTTCAACAGATTGCGGAGATACAACCTAAAACTAAATCCCGCAAAGTGTGTATTTGGGGTTCCTGCTGGGAAGCTGCTTGGGTTCATTGTGAGCCGCCGAGGAATAGAACTGGATCCATCAAAATTCAAAGTCATTCAAGAATTTCCACCGCCAAAGAACAAGAAGGACGTGATGAGTTTCTTGAGAAAACTTAACTACATCAGCCAGTTCATATCATAATCCACAGTCATCTGCGAGAAAATATTTAAGATGTTGAAGAAGAATGCCGCTACCAAATGAACCAACGATTGTCAAAGGGCCTTCGACAGAATCAAGGAGTACTTGTCAACACCACCAGTCTCGGTCCCGCCTGAGCCAGGTAAACCCTTATTACTCTACCTTGCGCTGTTGGATGGAGCTTTCAGTTGCATTTTGGGGCAACATGATGAAACAGGAAGGAAGGAACAAGTCATCTATTATCTCATCAAGAAGTTCACTCCGTATAAGGCCCGGTACTCTCTTTTGAAGTGTACCTATTGTGCTTTGACTTGGGTAGCTCAGAAAATAAGGCATTACTTTAGTGCCTACACTACATATCTCATATCAAGGATGGATCTTTTGAAGTACATCTTTCAGAAGCCCATGCCCACTGGCAAGCTTGCCAAGTGGCAAATCCTATTGAGTGAATTCGACATGTCTATGTAACTCAGAAGATAATCAAGGGACAGTCACTAGCAATTCACCTTGCGAAAAACCCCGTAGATGGAGAATACGAACCCCTGAAAATGTATTTTCCTAACGAAGAGGTATCATTCATAGGAGAAGACATTGCCGAATACTATGATGGTTGGAGAATGTTCTTAGATAGAGCAGCAAATTTCAAAGGAGTCGGTATATGAGCAGTCTTGGTATCAGAAACTGATCAGCATTATCCAGTGTCAGCCAAGCTCAGGTTCACCTGCACTAACAATATGGCTAGTACGAAGCCTGCATCTTAGGGCTCAAGATGGACATTGACATGAACATTCAAGAGCTGCTAATAATTGGAGATTCAGATTTACTCATACATCAGGTACAAGAGGAATGGGAAACTAAGAACTCCAAGATACTCTCGTATCTGCATCATGTACAGGAGTTGAGAAAGAGATTCACAAATAGAATTCTGACATGTTCCTAGAATCCAAAATGAATTCGCCGATGCATTGGCTACTCTGTCATCCATGATACAGCATCCTGACAAAAACTTCATTGATCCTATTCCAGTAAAGATCAGCCAGCTTATTGTGCCCATGTTAAAGAAGAAGCAGACAAAAATCCTTGGTTTCATGATATCAGGGAATATTTGGCAAAAGGAGAATACCCAGGACTTGCAAATCGTACTCAAAAGCGCACATTTCGGAGGTTGTCCAACAATTTCTTTCACAGCGGAGGAATACTATATAGGAGGACTCCTGATTTGGGATTACTAAGGTGTGTCGACGCAAAAGAAGCATTCATACTACTAGAGGAGATTCACGCTGGGACCTGCAGTCCACATATGAACGTTTATTTCTTAGCCAAGAAGATACTCCGAGATAGTTACTTTTGGATGACTATTGTGATGACTCGGCCCGTCGTCTCATGTGTTACTGTTCCGTTTTTCCCGTTTATTGCTTCTTAATATTTCATTATCGGTATGTGGTGTGTGAGAGTTGATTGGGATTGGTTTTGATAAGAAATGAGGCACTTAATCTCCTCAAGGAAAGCTTAAGTTGGAAAAGTCAACCGGATATGGACTATTGAGTTAGAGGGCTCGGATATGATTTTCGGTGATTTTGTTAGCTTCAGGGGATGATTTGTGACTTAGGAGTGCGATCGGAATTGATTTTAGAGGTCCGGTGTAGAATTAGGCTTGAATTGGCGAAGTTAGAATTTTGTCGAATTACGGTTGATAGGTGAGATTTTGATCCGAGGATCAAAATGGAATTCCGAGAGGTGCTGTAGCTTTGTTGGGTGATTTTGGATATGTGTGAAAATTTTCAGGTCATTCGGACATCGTTTGGTTGGGTTTTGATCGAATGCGCATTTCGGAAGTTTTGAAGAAACTTAGGCTCGAATCCGATGTGAATTGATGGTTTTAGCGTTGTTTGATGTATTTTGATGATTGGAACAAGTTTGAATGATATTATGGGCTATGTTGGTGCTTTTGGTTGAGGTCCCGGGGGGCTCAGGGTGATTTTGGATGGCTAACGGGATGAAATTTGGAGTTTAAGGACTGTTGAAGGATCTGGTATCTGATATTTTCGCTTCTGCGGAAATGGACCGCAGAAAAGGTTCCACAGAAGCGGATGAGGAGTCACAGAAGCGGAGCCGCGAATGCGGCTTGGCAGACGCAGAAGCGGAAAGTTGACGTTTGGCCAGGAACCGCAGAAGCGGATTTTATCCCGCAGAGGCAAAATCGCTTCTGCGATAGGTGGACCGCAAAAGCAGTTGGTCGAGAAAATTAAGAGACCGCAGAAGTAGGTTATTTTCTGCAAAAGCGGGACCGCAGAAGCGGTCCCTAGACCGCAAAAGCGGAAATAGGCATGGGCAGAAAGGTTAAGTTCTGGAAATGGGACTTTGTTCCCGTTTCCCATTTTTGACGATTTGGAGCTCGGTTAAGGCGATTTTTGGTCCGATTTTCAAAGAGAACAAAGGGGTAAGTGTTCTTAACTAAATTTTGGTTGTATAACTTGAATCTATTATGAGTTTTAGCATTTAATGAGAGAATTTTTTTGGAAAAGGGTAGAAAACCTTCTTGGATAGAATCAAGGATTTGAGGGTCGAAATGATATGGGAATTGACTGATTTTTATATGGTTAGACTCGTGGCGAGATAAGGAAGCCGGTGATGTTAATTTTATAATTTTTCGAGACGTGGGCTCGGGGCTCGGGTTTTGCAAATTTCGTGAATTTTGATATTTTTCGAGTCTTTTCGATTGGGTTATGTCCCCTTAGCCTATTGTAATGTATTTGTTATGGTTTTGAGCAGATTCGACGTGCGAGGAGGTTGATTTGCGAGGCAAAGGCATCGCAAGCTGGAGATTTCACCGGTTCGAGGTGAGTAATACTTGTAAATGATATCTTGAGGGTTTGAACCCCCGGATTTGCACATTATAGTGTTGTATTGAGGTGACTTGCACGCCAGATATGAGTGTGGGATAGATCACCATTGGGGATTGTGACTTGGTCTGTCCCGCTTGTTGATTTTACCCCATATTTGACTGAAACTGCTTGTTATCATCATAATTTGGGTTGGTTTCCATGTTTGGGCTTCGTGCTAACTATGTGAATCCTTCGGGGATTGATATTATTGTTTTAGCATATCTTGCATATCATTTGGTCTAGTCCAAGGTTTTAAATACTGTTTTGCAAACTCAGCCATACTTCTATGTTTTGAAACCTCAAATGATATTTTAAATGATATTTCGGGCTGAGAACTACTGTTTTACAAAATGCCCAAGGGGCTTATGTTGATTTCTGGACTGCTTATGGGTGGCTCGGGCTGCGCGCCATAGCAGTGACTTAAAACAGTGGTAACAATGGCACTGTGTGATGTGACTTGAAACATTATGGGTGGCTCGGGCTGCGCACCGCAGCAGGAACTTGAAACAATGGTGACAATGGCACTATATGATGTAAATGGGTTAGGTAACAATGATTGTCCGGGATTTGATTGATGCCACGAGATGGCTTGATATTGCGCTTGGGCTGTAGGAGCCCCTCCGGAATCTGTACACACCCCCAGTGAGCGTCGTCGATGATAAATGAATATGGGTGGCTCGGGCTGCGCGCCGTAGTGGGTACTGGAATGTACCATCATATGCATTGCATTGCACTCATGCATTTTTCCCTATTTTGTACTGATTGTCATGACATATAGAACACTCATTTCATTGGCATCCATGCTACTTCTTGCACTATTTACCGGATACCTCGGTGTTAATTTGTTGATGGAGTGTTGTGCCCGAGGGGCTGACTTACGTTCTGACTGCACTATTTGTGTCGCGTTCATTTGCTTAAACTATTGAAAAGGAATATTTTCAAAAGAGGTTTTAACTGAGCCCAGATGTTTTTTTTCAAAGGATTTCACGGTTTTCCTGTTCTTTTCAAAATGGGTTGTACTGTTCTATATAGCATGATGGAGTGACTTACGTGATTTCTTGCTTTCAGTTATTATTTACTTTTATTACTCACTGAATTGGAGTACTCACTTTACTCCCTGTACCTCGCGTGCAATTGTAGGCATTGTTCACCCGGTAGCAGGTTATTAGCTGATTGAAGGTATACTATTGTAGCTGAGCAAGGTGACCGCCGGCGTTTATAGCACCGGACCTTGTCCTTTGATTCTAGAATTTTACTTTGTATATTATTATTGGCCCGGTGGTCATGTTCAGTCTTCTTTAGATGCTCGTGACTTGTGACACACCGATTTGGGCTGCATTTGGTTTTTTGCTTCTGCTAACTATTAATAATAAATCATATTTAGATTGCTTATTTATGTTTAATTATTGTGGAAAAGGCTATTTAAGATTGGTTGGCTGGCCTTGTCTTCACGAGAGGCGCCATCACGACCAGAGCGGGGTTGGGGTTGTGACAAGTTGGTATCAGAGCCTAGGTTACTAGGTCTCACGAGTCATGAGCAGGTTTAGTAGAGTCTCGCGGATCGGTACGGAGACGTCTGTATTTATCCTCGAGAGGCTGCAGAACCTTTTGGAAAACTTCACTTTCTTGGAATTCTTATCGTGCGTACTTTATTCATCTTGAGGTATAACTCTTGAAATTCCTTCCACACGTCTGTATGCGCACATGAGCACTCATTATTGTATGTGCCTTGATGGCTTGTGATTCCTCGATCAATGGGCGAGGTATGATCCCGTGAGTTTGATGTTGGGCCAGTCTGGAGGACTTGAGGTCGGATCTTGCCTATGGCTTGAGCACAGAGGTGTTGATCGTGTGAGCAAGTGTTTTGAAGTTATATGTTCAGTATTGTCCTTATTAGTCGGAATGGCGGTTGGATATCCATATGATGAGTATGTTAGTGTTGCGAGATGTATCTATGTGACTCAGTAGTGTCGAAGAAGTCTGCTGGATAGTGGGTGAACTGTTAAGTGTTCGATTCCTATTGTGATTCGATGTGTGGCCCGAGTTATGGGCGCGTGAAGAGTATTTTCGTATCTCCTAGTTGGAAGTTAAGTACATTACGTGTGGCAGTATGAGTTCAGACTTAGAAAGACTAAATGGCTATGTTATATATATGACGGTGGAAGGTGTGTTGAAATACTAAATTGAGGCGAAGCAGGTAGGTTATCACATGCGGAGGGTTCTTAAGGGGTACGATTCTTATGTATATTGTTAGAAGATCTCATGTGTAAATGAAAGGTACGTGTTGTAATTTGAAAATTTGGGTCGCTTAAGAGAGTAGACTCAGCTGATGTGGGGATGAATGCGAGATTTGTAGAGGATTTCAGTATCCGAGGATCTGTGTTTTCATAAACTAGTAGATGATTTGAGTTTAATCTCACTATAATATTGTGACATCATTATAGTAAAAGTATTATGGGTTATTAAATGTGTCCTGATAGATGGCTTCGAGCCAATTTGGGGAGGTTGCAGAAAAAGAGCCGAGGATGTCACGGGTGAAGCAAAATTTTGACGAAGGTTACATGTTGCTTCATAGGTGTGAGAAAATACTAGGATGTCTTGAGCTGTTGTTGATAAAGGATGCTCAGTGTATAGGGAAGGAAGATGGTTGTTTGTATTGGTATGAGATCATGTTCTGCAGTGTCAGAGTGCTAATAAGGCACAAGTGGTTCTGTTCGTTAAGTCAGGTAATTTGCAGTTGGGGTAGGAGTGGATGACTCTCGAGAATGGTTTTATTGTGTTCAAGATTTGGCATGTAATAATCAGGTGTCTTAAGGTTGTGTATGTGGCCAGGGACTGTGTTTTCATTAGAAAAGATCAAGACGTGGTATTTTATGTTAAGTATGGGATTCTATGTATCAGTATCTGGAAAGTAACGGTATCGAATTTCAAATTCGCAGGAAGTTCTTCGGGGTAAAGTACTCTGGAATGTGGTAAGTCTTGGAACGGTTGAGAGAGTATTCAGTGGCTCATGGGTTAGAACAGCGTGGTCTTATGTGTGAGTCTCGTCTGGTAAGCCTGGATTGAGGCATTGTGATGCTACAGCGAGGGAGAAATATCAAGTGGATGATGAACAAAAAGAGAAATTTGATAGATGGAATAGCTTGATAGTAGACCGAATCGGTATGGTAAGGATATGATTAATTCTTCGTATGTATTCAAGGTAATGAGCTTTTACTGGTATTGTGCAACAAGGCTTTTGAGTTCTGACAGCTTGCTTAGCTTGGTTCGGGTAGACGGATTCAGTCCTGGCAGTTTAGCTTGTGCAATAGAAAAGGGGAGATGGAGTTCTCATGTTATCCTAGTGTGGTATGGTATATGCGATATATTATGGAGAATTGGAATTTGTGTGTGTGAGGTTACGGTTCAGTTCTGAATGGAGAGTCATTAGAATCTTAAGCAACACGAGCAGTTTTAGGTGATTGGAGGATCGAGCTTCAGATGATTAGGGTGAATGATCCTCATATGACTAAGGAAATGATATTGCTAATCGTAGTGATTTGACGAGGGTATATGTTTCAAAAAAGGGCAATGTGATTAAGTTGATGGAACTTCGGTAGTGTTGCGCCATTTTCTTGATAGATCGACTGTTGATATCTGAGAGTGTTTGGTGGCACGGGGGAAATTTTAGAATATCTTTCGTGGAATGATTGGGTACTTGAGGTGTAATATGTATTTATACTGCAGAATTTGGGATCAGGTATAGTAATTCATGTGCTATGTGGAGCTGGAGACCGGGAGTTCTCATGTTCAGGCTATGTAGTGGTTGTGGATAGTGTGTATTGGTACTGTTAGCGGCTATTGGGGGTTCGGAAGCCTGAGTGGATCGTTCTTTGATTGGTATATTAGATTCTGGATATGATATTGGGGTGTAGACTGGTTGTCTCAGTGTTGGGTTATTCTAGACTATTGTGTTATGGGTTATGTAGGAAAATGCCACAGGTTGCGTGGCGAGGTGCATCGGACTATGTTCTAGCAGGATGGTTGTGTTCCAAAGATCAGCGGACGACTGGGAAGGATTGCTTTCTGTAATTGGGCCTTTGTGACGGATGTCAGTATAGAGGTTTCTACCATTGATTCAGTTCCGGTATTGAGGGATTTTTTTCGGACGCGTTCCTTATGGCCGGGCATGTCGTCAGGCGAGATTGTGGATTCCAGCATTTATTTGGCATCGGGCACCGTATCGTACGGCTCCGGCAAGAGTTATAATAAGTGGAAGGAGCAGCTTTAGGCTTCTTGGTATTGAGTTCGTTGGCAGGACGATGTGGCTATGTATTCAGATTGAGATGGCTTGGTTGGCCCCGATATGCATTGTTGAAGGATAGGTCGAATCTATCGTTATTGAGCTTGTTAGTGATCTGGGGAGATCTATGAGTTGCTTTTTCGGTGCTGTGAGGCGTTATGATTTTCGGACTGTGGGCACATATAGTGCGATGCTATCGGGATTCATAGTGGAAGTTGAGGGGGAAAGACCTAAGTTGTGTTTGAGTTTTGTAGCTTACAACGCTATAAGTAGATATCATTATGCACTCAGTATTCTTGCGACCGATGCTTGGTATTTTGTTATAATGAGCAAATTTGGCTCGATGTGCATCTCCATATGTGAGATATTTGTGTGGATCGGGTGGCACGCCGCCACGGGTATGTTATCTGGGTCGGGTTGCATGCCGCAACAGTGTGATGTTGAGAATAGTTTTCCATATGTTACTTGGTATGTCTTGCTTCCTGGTTTCTGAGGAAAGTCCGTATTGGGTGTTGCTCGGCGAATGACGCATCGGTTGTGTCCTTTCAGGATCGTGTGGTGTATATTACTTGCTTCGACATGGGTATAATGATTTGTTTGGGTTCCAGATATCAATCGTGTGTGGTTGTCAATTTCGAGTATAGCGACTTGAGGTGCTTCATGTGTAACAGTGTTTGGATAAGATCGCGCATTGTAGCGAGGATACGTGGAGGTTAGACCCATCAGGGTAGATTCAGGTATTCTACTTCTATGATGTGGGACGGGGTCCCAGCCTTGGGTGTGATGGTACTGAGGAGTTTGAGTTACAACTCTTTTGTTTGAGCCATTTGTCATGATTTGAGTATGTTCAGACCGCCCACCATTGGTGCATGGATTATGCAAGTTGTGGCTTAGGCCTGTGATGAAGTGTCATATCACCAGAGTGGTGCGTTGAATGCGAGGTGATCGTTGGAGTCATTAATAAATGCGAACAGATGTGATTTCAGCTGATTAGAGGGTTTATATCGAGGTTTGGCCCAGAAATCTGTTGTGGCATTAGTCAACAGGGAAGTGGTGTTATGTATGGGTGACCTGAGGAGTGGTTACGGTTTATCGCATATTTTATTTATCGTTGGCAGTATATGAAAGTGATGGAATAAAACTTTAGCTTATAAGAGGTTCCTATCGGTAATTGAGTATTGGGGGCAAATGCTGTGAATAGTGACTATCGTTTCGAGTGTCGAATTGTGTGGTATATTGCATGATTTCACCTGAGGTTGCAGGCATGGTTTATTACAGTTGGTTCAAGTTTATTCTGAATATTGAAGCGAAGTTTTGATTTTGAGTATGATTTCGAAAAGTGCAATTTGGTTATGCGGTTTATGGCCTAGATGGACTGTGAAATTTCAGCGGGGTTATAATATCGGACCTATGTAAGATAGGGTGACGAGGGATCACCATAGGTATATGCTTGGTAAGGTCATTTAGCTATTGGTTGGATTCTAGGACAACTTTGGGTACGCTCGAGGACGAGCGTTTTTTTAAGTTGGGGAGGATGTGACGACCCGGCCCGTCGTCTCATGTGTTACAGTTCTGTTTTTCCCGTTTATTGCTTCTTAATATTTCATTATCGGTATGTGGTGTGTGAGAGTTGATTGGGATTGGTTTTGATAAGAAATGAGGCACTTAATCTTCTTAAGGAAAGCTTAAGTTGGAAAAGTCAACCGGATGTTGACTATTGAGTTAGAGGGCTAGGATGTGATTTCCGGTGATTCGGTTATCTTTGAGGGATGATTTGTGACTTAGGAGTGCGATCGGAATTGATTTTAGAGGTCCGGTGTAGAATTAGGCTTGAATTGGCGAAGTTAGAATTTTGGCGAATTACGGTTGATAGGTGAGATTTTGATCCGAGGATCGGAATGGAATTCCGAGAGTTGCTGTAGCTTCGTTGGGTGATTTTGGATATGTGTGAAAATTTTCAGGTCATTCGGACATTGTTTGGTTGTGTTTTTGATCGAATGCGCATTTCGGAAGTTTTGAAGAAACTAGGCTTCAATCCGATGTGAATTGATGGTTTTAGCGTTGTTTGATGTGTTTTGATGATTGGAACAAGTTTGAATGATATTATGGGCTATTTTGGTGCTTTTGGTTGAGGTCCAGGGGCCTCGGGGTGATTTCGGATGGCTAACGAGATGAAATTTGGAGTTTAAGGACTGCTGAAGGATCTGGTATCTAATATTTTCGTTTCTGCAGAAATGGACTGCAGAAGCGGTTCCGCAGAAGCGTATGAGGAGTCGCAGAAGCGGAGCCGTGAATGCGGCTTGGCAAATGCAGAAGCGAAAAGTGGACGTTTTGCCAGGAACCGCAGAAGCGGATTTTATCCCGCAGAGGCGAAATCGCTTCTGCGATAGGTGGACCGCATAAGCGGTTGGTCGGGAAAATTAAGAGACCGCAGAAGCGGGTTATTTTCCGCAAAAGCGGGACCGCAGAAGCGATCCCTGGACCGCAAAAGCAGAAATAGGCCTGGGCAGAAAGGTTAAGTTCTGGAAATGGGACTTCGTTCCCATTTTGCCATTTTTGACGATTTGGAGCTCGGTTAAGGCGATTTTTGGTCCGATTTTCATAGAGAACAACGGGGTAAGTGATCTTAACTAAATTTTGGTTGTATAACTTGAATCTATTACGAGTTTTAGCATTTAATCAGAGAATTTTGTTGGAAAAGGGTAGAAAACCCTCTTGGATAGAATCAAGGATTTGAGGGTCGAAATGATATGGGAATTGACTGATTTTTACATGGTTAGACTCGTGGCGAGATAAGGAAGTCGGTGATGCTAATTTTATAATTTTTCGAGACGTGGGCTCGGGGCTCGGGTTTTGCAAATTTCGTGAATTTTGATATTTTTCGAGTCTTTTCGATTGGGTTATGTCCCCTTAGCCTATTGTAATGTATTCGTTATGGTTTGAGCAGATTCGACGCGCGAGGAGGTCAATTTGCGAGGCAAAGGCGTCGCGAGCTAGAGATTTCACCGGTTCGAGGTGAGTAATACTTGTAAATGATATCCTGAGGGTTTGAAACCCCGGATTTGCACATTATAGTGCTGTATTAAGGTTACTTGCACGCCGGATATAAGCGTGGGGTAGAGCACCGTTGGGGATTGTGACTTGGTCTGTCCCAGTTGTTGATTTTACCGCGTATTTGACTGAAACTGCTTGTTATCATCATAATTTGGGTTGATTGCCATGTTTGGGCTTCGTGTCAACTATGTGAATGCTTCGGGGATTGATATTATTGTTTTAGCATATCTTGCATAGCATTTGGTTCCAGTCCAAGGTTTTAAATACTGTTTTGAAAACTCAGCCATACTTCTAAGTTTTGAAACCTCAAATGATATTTTAAATGATATTTCGGGCTGAGAACTACTGTTTCACAAAATGACCAAGGGGCTTATGTTGATTTTTGGACTGATTATGGGTGGCTCGGGCTGCGCGCCGCAGCAGTGACTTAAAACAGTGGTAACAATGGCACTGTTTGATGTGACTTGAAACATTATGGGTGGCTCAGGCTGCGTGCCGCAGCAGGAACTTGAAACAATGGTGACAATGGCACTATATGATGTAAATGGGTCAGGTAACAATGACTGGCCGAGATTCGATTGATGCCACGAGATGGCTTGATATTGCGCTTGGACTGTAAGAGCCCCTCCGGAGTCTGTACACACCCCCAGTGAGCGCCGGTGAAGATACATGAATATGGGTGGCTCGGGTTGCGCACCGCAGTGGGTATTGGAATGTACCATCATATGCATTGCATTGCACTCATGCATTTGTCCCTATTTGTACTGATTGGCATGACATACAGCACACTCATTTCATTGACATCCATGCTACTTCTTGCACTGTTTACCGGATACCCCGATGTTAATTTGTTGATGGAGTGTTGTGCCCGAGGGGCTGACTTACGTGCTGACTGCACTATTTGTGTCGCGTTCATTTTCTAAAAAGAGGTTTTAACTTAGCCCAGATGTTTTTTTTTTCCAAAGGATTTCACGGTTTTCCTGTTCTTCTCAAAAAGGGTTGTACTGTTCTATATAGCATGATGGAGTGCCTTACATGATTTCTTGCTTTCAGCTATTATTTACTTTTATTACTCACTGAGTTGGAGTACTCACTTTACTCTCTGCACCTCGCATGCAGTTGCAGGCATTGTTCACCCGGTAGCAGGTTATTAGCTGATTGAAGGTATACTATTGTAGCTGAGCAAGGTGACCGCCGGCGTTCGCGGCACCGGACCTTGTCCTTTGATTCCAGAATTTTACTTTGTATATTATTATTAGCCCGGTGGTCGTGTTCAGTCTTCTTTAGATGCTCGTGACTTGTGACACCCCGATTTGGGTTGCGTATGGGTTTTTGCTTCCGCTAACTATTAATAATAAATCATATTTAGACTGCTTATTTATGTTTAATTATTGTGGAAAAGGTTATTTAAGATTGGTTGGCTGGCCTTGTCTTCACGAGAGGCGCCATCACGACCGGAGCGGGGTTCGGGTCGTGACAACTATGGAGACAGATTGCATCCAGTATGTCCGGAAATGCCATCACTGTCAGATTCATGCCAACATGATAAAGGTGCCGCCAAATGAGCTCAATGCAACAAGCTCGCCTTGGCCATTCGTCGCCTGGGGAATGGACATTATTGGTCCAATTGAGCCATTGCTTCAAAGGGACATAGGTTTATCCTAGTAGCCATCGATTACTTCACCAAGTGGGTCGAAGCCGCATTTTACAGGGTAGTGACTAAGAAGGTCGTGACAGACTTCGTCCGCGACCATATTGTTTGTAATTCGGTATCCCAGAGTCGATCATCACCAATAATGGCTCCAACCTCAACAGCGACTTGATGAAAGCTATGAGGTAAAACTTCAAGATCAGACACAAGAATTCTACAGCCTACAGGCCTTAGATGAATGGAGCTATAGAAGCCGCCAATAAGAATATCAAGAAGATATTAAGGAAAATGATAGAGAAGCATAAGCAGTGGCACGAGAAGCTATCATTTGCTTTATTAGGGTATTGCACCAGAGTTTACACATCAGCTGGGGCAACCCCCCTATATGCTGGTTTATGGTACATAAGCCGTCATTCCCACCGAGGTGGAAATTCATTCCTTAAAAATTATATAGGAGGCCAAGCTCGATGACGCAGAATGGGTAAAAAGTCATTACGAGCAGCTAGCTCTTATAAATGGGAAAAGGATGAACGCAGTTTGCCATGGTCAACTTTATCAGAACAGAATGTCCAGAGCCTTCAACAAAAGAGTCAAGCCGAGACAGTTCACACCAGGGCAACTGATATTAAAGAAAAGTTTTCCGCATCAAGACGAAGCCAAAGGGAAGTTCTCGCCCAACTGGCAAGGACCATACATGGTACATCGGGTTTTGACATGAGGAGCCCTCATACTCATAGAAATGGATGGAGAAGTTTCGCCAAAACCAATTAATTCAGATGCAGTCAAGCGTTACTATGTGTAATCTTTATTGTTTTTCCTATATGATGTAATTGAACTACGTCTGACCCGATTCCCATTTAAGAGGGGATACGTAGGCAGCCTTATGGGTTCGGTCATAATTAAATAAAATTTTCATTTCTCCCCGAAATTGGAAATTTGGGGCAGAATTTTGAGAAGGGCCCTCAAAATTCCTAAGTAATTTCAACCAGTCATCGCAAGCAACCATCAGAAGCATCAACCCATTAAACTGGGATAGAATTTTGAGGAGGACCCTCTAAATTCCGTAGCAAGAAAGGTCGCAATATCTTGAGCCACGTCACAGTCGTCGGTTCATCTAAAAGTTGTTTCTTAATTATATACTTACGTCATATTTTTACAAATTAATGCATGTTTATTATCAAAATCGCCTTGTTTAGCAACACTAACCCCCAATGAAATATACCGTATCACCAGATCAAAGCCGAACATGCCTAGAAGAGCCAAGGGATACAAACTAACCTCCCCCCCTACAAAACTCACGATTTTTCTTTGGATGCAGGTACTGGGATTACGAAAGCAATCAGGCATGCTATACACTCACAAGATAAGAATTGTTCAGGAATATAACTCTCAAAACCATTGTATTTATTCACATTTGCTATCCACACACAACAATGTCCCCAGCAGTCACGATACGCAATCTTCTATCAGCTAAGAAACTCTATTACCATTTCCCCTTTTATTTCTTGCATAAGGCTACCATTCTACCTTCCGAGACTAAACGTTGTCTCCCTCTACATTTCCTGCAGTGCATAAGGCTACTATTCTGCCTTTCGAGACTAAACGTTGTCTCCATCTGCATTTTGCGTTGCATAAGGCTACCATTCTACCTTTCGAGACTAAAACGATGTCTCCATTTACATTTTGCATTGCATAAGGCTACCATTTTGCCTTCCGAGACTAAACGCTGTCTCCATATGCATTTTTCATTATATAAGGATACCATTCTGCCTTCCGAGGTTAAACTTTACCTCCATTTACATTCAGATGGCTGAAAGATCGCCGCCTTATTTACCTTCTGCATGGCTGAAAGATCGCCACATCATTCGCATGGCTGAAAGATCGCCACATTATTTACATTTGCATGGCTAAAAGATCACCACCTTACCTACATTGCATGGCTGAAAGATCGCCATATTATTTACATTTGCATGGCTGAAAGATCGCCGCCTTATTTACCTTCTGCATGGCTAAAAGATCACCACATCATTTATATTTGCATGGCTGAAAAATCTCCACATTATTTACATTTTGCATGGTTGAAATATTGCCACCTTACCTACATTGCATGGCTGAAAGATCGCCACCTTATTTACATTTGCATGGCTAAAAGATCGCCACCTTATTTACATTTGCATGGGCTGAAAGATCGCTGAATACTGCATCACATGGGCTGAAAGATTGCCAAATACTGCATCTCGTGGGTTGAAAGATCACCAAATTATCCAAATGCATCATTATTCGGAGGCACCATTTTCATAGCCCGAGAACGCCATGTCATGGCCTGATGACTCCTTTTATCTTGTGCATATCATTATTCAAAGGCATCATGGTTCGAAGGCATCATCCCCATAGCCCGAGAACATCATTTCATGGCCTACGAATCATTTATCCTACGCTTCATGGCCCAGGACATCATGGTCTAAGGACGTCATTCTAACCGTCCGAAGACAACCTTCATGGTCCGACGGAAATTTGCATCATGTTTAAATTTACGCACCATATATGCTTGTATTGCTTATTTGCAGGTAAACCGGAGAGCAATGGACATCTCGGCAGGAGCGATCCTACTCCAATTCCCACAGCCCTATCAAACCTTAACCATTCACCCGTCCTAAATATTGCGTCCATTCTTGAAAGTCTCCATCGGCATACTCTGCCAATGGATTCTGAACTATTTGTGGTTCGATTCCTGCAAAACCAGGGACATGAGGCAGCTCGGAAGCCAGGTCACGGCCTAAGCCTGCTCGAACCATTTCGTTCGGTCAAAATTGGTCATCTTATCTTTACTCGACAACTCTTTCATCCTTCCCGGGTAAAGAGGGGCAACTGTTGATACCCAATTTTTTCCTATATATTTTTAAACATGAAAACAACTTTCAAAATAGCATGATCATGCATATATAAGTATGTCTAAATTCAAGGATTTTTAAATCAATTTATTGCCCTATTTTATCCAAAAAAAACCCAATAATTATTCCCAAAGTTATCATTTTGGTAATTCATTTATTGGATTCTCATATTTATATTAAAATATGGATAATATATTTTTTACATATTTTTGCATATTTATTTAGTATTTTTAAAGCTAAATTGCATATAATTACAATATTGGTCTCTTTTAGATTTAATTACGTTTATATCTATAAAAATTAAGTCCAATATTTTTAATTTGATAATTATGTACTATTAGTCATTTTATTACCTTTAATTTATTTTCAGAAATTATTTTACTATTTTTTATAAATCAAATAGAGAAAAGTGGCTATTTAAATGTTAACCTATTTTCATTTCAATTTTAGCCTGATTTGGTACCCCAATTAAACCCAATCTGAGGCCCAATTACCCCGACCCAATTCCATATTAATCCGACCAAACCCATCTTCATAACCCAACCCGGATCCCCTACCTAATCATAGCCGTTGATCTAAATGATCAACGACCAATATCGGCCCTTACCTTTTTTAATTCAAACGACCCCTAACCCTAACCTCATTTCACACACTTCGCCGCCTCTGAACCCCCTTCTCTCTCAATCCTCTCTCAAAACCCCTCTCAAACCCTAGCCGGCGCCCTCAACTCCAACCCTGAAATTTCCCAAATTTATGGCTTCCAAGGCCATCGGAGGCCTGTATCCACCTCATATAGTTTCTACATGCCTGGTTATCATGGTTTTCAGGCTAAATCTTGAAAAAGTTTGGTCCATACCTTGGTCATTTTTAGTTTATGACTATTTCTCCGGTCGTCTCTGACCTTTCTCCGGCCAGCCATGGCTATTCGAGTCTGATTCTTGACTCTCCTGCTTAAATCGATGTTTTTTCAAAGCCTTTCTCGCCACTTGGGGTTCTTCTGAAACCCTAACCTTTAAGGTTCTTCCGATTTCTTTTAGATCTATTTTAGATCTGTGTTTGCTCTAAACTTCTAAATGTTTTTCTCAAAGTTTCTTCTAAAATCCCTTATCTTTTCCGATTAGGGTTTTTGCTAAGTTATCTCGAATATTTCCCTGATGTTTTGACATGTTCTACTGTGTTTTCCTTATGTTGTTATTCTACTGGAGTTTGCATGTTAAAAGCCTTAATTTCTTTTGAGGTTTCTGAATCTATTTTTTGTTGATATTTGTTTGATTTATTTGTTTTTTCATTCTTAGACTCGATTGGTGTTGAAAACCCTATGTTTGGGTTCATTCGAGTTTCTGAGACTATTTGTTGTGTGATTTACTTGTTCGTCATCTTTGGGTTTGATTGATTTCAAAAACCGTAATTTCTTTGGGGCCTATTCGAGCTTCTAAAGCTACTTGTGCAATTCATCTGTTTAAAGTTGCTTGACTGTATTTGAAACCTTTTTGTTTCAGCATTTGTTTCTTTATGTGTTTTTGACTTCCTGCTATCATTAAAACTCGACTATACTTTTTCAGAAGGGCCTTTTTACTTGACCATTTGCATGCTTCTGATACTCTCTTTCTCTATTACTAAGTTAATAAAATTGATCTATGTGACTACCATGTTTCGATTGTTCACTGTCTACTGACTACGTAAGTGTTATTGCATGTTGTTTCTCTTTTCCATAGTTTGGGCTCGCATGCTTAATGTTTATGCACTCTATTTATATGCTGAATTCCCCTCTTAAATGACCTTCAGTTTTGGACTGATTTCAAACCATCCCTTGTGAAATTCTGGTTCCATTCGTATGTTAAGTAATTGATTCTTTCCTTGTTTCGCCTTACTGATTTCCTTGTTTCTTGGTCTAATTTGAATACTTTCCTTTGAATTTTCGATCCCTACTTTTGTAATTAATTTGATTAATTCCCTTACCTTGGTTACATTGGTAGTTGATTCTTACCGACCTTTCCTTGATTAGAATGTGATGAACCTAGTCTCTATTACATATTGTGTACTTGTACTATATTGAAAATATTTCCTTATTTGTTATATTCAGCCTTGTGTGATTTCTTTCCTTACTTAATATTTGCATGTTGTCGTTTAAATTTAACTCCTTAATTAAAGGAAATACTTATACTGATTTGATTTTAATTAGCACATAGTTCCATAATTACTGTTAAACTATGATTCTTGCCTTATTTTCTACTTGTTTTGAAACAATAAGTACCTTGCTCTCTCATTAGCGCAAACACACGAACATTTTTGATTCAAAACTCACACTTACACTAAAAACACTCTCTCTTGCTTTACTACCTGCACTATGGCCTGTTGAAAACCAAAGCATATTTCAAAGTCCTACACCTTTTCTTTACTACATTTTGCTTCTTTAAACTGGTATGTTCTAATTGAGTTTTCAGCATCAACAACAACTTGGTTACTTAATGTTTTTTTGCAATCTAGTCTGCCTACTACTTGTATCTATTTCAGTATATTTATTTAGCATGCTTTAATTTCTTTCCCCTTGTTCTGAATCAGTGCAGTGTGAATCCTAAATCCCTACCCCAATCTGTTTGATACTTATGGGTTGTTTGGGGAATGACAGCATCGAATATTGCTGAACATGACTCAAACTTGGTCCTCCTAGCATCATTACCTCTATGTTACTTTTATATGTGTGTGCTTTAGTTGATTTACAGGCATGATAGCACCCATGTTGTTGTGCATGCCTAGAATTAACTCATGCCTAAATACATAGGCTCTTTGCAATTCCCAACCCCTAACCCCCATTTGTATGAAGTTGTCAACTCTGTAACTGTTTCCATGCCACCCTTTACCCTTCTCCTTTATTCCTCTGTTTTTGAACTTGCACTATCTTCTTAGACTTAAGTTCTGCCCCCTCGTGTGAGCCTTGCCTTGGGACCCATGAGCTCCCTCTGAACTTGGACACGTGAAGTTTAGCACTTCCATATTGTACTTTTCCCTATTCTAGTTATGAAACTTGGGTGTGAGCACTGCCCGGGATCCTATTGAGGCCCTTAGGGAACTCTGACACACTCAAGTCTGAGAAAGGCTTTGGATCAGTGGTCTTTGAGTTGGTTTATCTCATAACTCAAAGAGGAAGTCAAGAATTGGGCTTCCTTTAGGTGTAATTTTCTTTGTACTTTTATGATGTAATTTATTATTCCTGGTTCGTATTAATTTGTAAAGAACATTTGGGGTTGGCTAGTGAAAAAAGGTTGGGTAATTATGCATGCCAATGTAGAAAATATGCCTATAGGACTTTTTTTAATTCCGCACTTTCAAACTGCATTTGAAAACATGCCTATAGGACTTTTTTTAATTCCGCACTTTCAAACTGCATTAGAAATCATGTCTATTGGACTTCTTTTAACTCTGCACTTTCAAACTGCATTAGAAAACATGTCTATATGACTTCTCTAGTTCTGCACTTTCAAACTACATTAGAAATCATGTCTCTAGGACTTATACTAAATCTTGCTTGTTCAGTTTCACACCTAGATAACTTGTCTATAGGTTGTATTTAAGTTCTGCATGCCACTTAGATATCATGCTTTAGGTTCTAAACGGCTAAATAAGTATCACATTCCTAAATTTGAAATCAGTAACATATAGAAATTCATGCTTGCATGGATTCTTAAATAAAATCTGACTCGTTTCATTCCCATTCAATATTAGATATCTTGTTCGTAGGGATTAAAAATTAGTAATAGTAGATACTATCACCTGCAGAACCTGTAACTAGTCTAATTTAATTCTATCCTTTCTGAACTTCTTTTAATAACATATAGAAAATCATGCCTGCATAGATTCTTAAATAAAATCTGACTCGTTTCATTCCTATTCAATATTAGATATCCTGTTCATAGGGATTAAAAATCAGTAATAGTAGATACTATCACCTGCAGAACCTGTAATTAGTCTAATTTAATTTTGTCCCTTCTGAACTTCTTTTAATAACCTAATCCCCTTACTTAACAAGGTTTAGAAAGCATGCATATAGGATTTCAAACAACTTATTTTGAGTCTTTACTGTCTCATCCCCTTCTGAACTAAATAGACATCATGCCTATAGGAGTCCGTCTAAACACTCAAGCAAGCCTTAGGATAATAATTGTAAAAACTAAATCCGCTTCATTAATTGCTGCAACCAGCATGCAGACCTGATTCGGACTTCTTATCTTAGTTATGTGATAAACTAAGTTGCCTTAATAATTAACTTCCCTCGTCTCAATGTTCTTTAAATCAGACCTAAAAAGTATGTGCAAGTCATGTTATTTATGTGCTTTTGTTTGAGGAGGTATACTTGAGCCTTATATGCTTATGTGTTTCCCATTTTTAATGTGTAGCCTTTATATGTTTTTGTATGTCGCCTTAGAATTTTTACCTTTGAAACTTCAAATAAGCCTAATATCCCCCCCTTTAGGATTAGTAGTCCTCAGTGCCTCCAAGACTGATAGGAATGAGACGGGTAATAGCATGCAATAAGTAATCGAGACCAATCCGCGCTTTAATTCCTTAACGGGGTGGGAAAGGTAGATATGGATATGATGAACACGTGATAATGTCATGTGTAGACCCTCATTGAGGAGTGATTACCGGACATTGTGTGGGGTGATTCATATTTTTAATAAACCTAGGACCGCCCCTCCTTTATTCTTTACTCTTTTTTCAGCATTGTAACTCCTTATTTTAAAATCAGTTCTTTGATTGCTCTTTAAAATTTGTTTACTTTCAAACCATATGAATTGAAATCCCCTCTTACTTGAGCCTTATCTGCTTACATGTTAATTGTACCCCAAATTCACGATAACCGTTTGGCCGGGAACCATACTAGTGGATCCTGATGGGTGCCTAACACCTTCCCCTTGGGATAATTTCAAAGCCCTTACCCTATCTCTGGTTATCTAAACTTAGTTATATTTGAACCCTGTAAGGTGTCCTAATACACCATAAATCATTAGGTGGCGACTCTTCAAAGATGCAAAACCTAGTTCCCAAAATGAATGAGTTGTCCCTCCAAATGTCATAAACCCGATTTCGCGAGAAAAAGGGGCGCGACATGGCATACCCGGCAGGTCTGAAGGAAATACCTCAAGAAACTCTCGAACAACGTGCATAGAATCAATAGAAGGGACCTCAGCACTAGAATCGCGAACATAAGCCAAATAGGCCAAACACCCCTTCTCGACCATACGCCGAGCCTTCACATAAAAGATAACACTACGGGTAGAATGACCAGGAGTCCCTCTCCACTCTAAACGGGGTAAGCCCGGCAAGGCTAAGGTCACAGTCTTGGCATGACAATCCAAGATAGCGTGGTAAGGTGATAACCAATCCATCCCCAATATAACATCGAAATCAACCATGTCCAGAAGCAAAAAATCTACATGAGTCTCAAGACCTCCAATCACAACAATACAAGAACGATGGACTGGATCTCCCACAGTAAAATCACCCACCGGTGTAGACACATATACGGGGACACTCAAGGAATCTCTAGGCGTGACCAAATACGGTACAAAATAAGATGACATATAGGAGTAGGTAGACCATAGATCAAATAAAACTGAAGCATCTCTGCCGCAAACCAGAACAGTACTTGTGATAACTGCATCGGAAGCTTCAGCCTCAGGCTTGGCTGGAAGAGCATAACATCGGGGTTGGGCCCCTCCACCCTTGACTACCTCTCTGGGATGGCCCGCAACTGGCTGGCCTCCACCTCTAGCAATCTGAGCTCCACCTCTAGCACCTCTACCCCCACTAATAGCTGGTTGGGCGGGTTGTGAGACACCTGGTACCGGAACCATAGCACGGGAACCCTATTGCTGCGACTGAGTACCCACCAATCTCGGACAAGCCGTTATGATATGACCATACTCACCACACTCACAGCATCCACCCGAGTGATGCACTGAGGAAACTGAGACTGACCTTGGCGACCTGAATTACCACCCCGAAAACTATGGAGCAGCAGTGCACTGATAGGAGCTGGTGGTGCACTTTAGGGCTGCTGATCAGAATACTGCATGTGGGAACCACATCCACTTGAACCACCATGAGAAACCTGAAGTGCTGACTGAAAGGGCCTAGAAGGATGGCCTCTACCATACAAATCCCTGCCTCCAAATGAGGCACCACTGAATCTGCCTGAATGACAGGGTCTCTTGTCTGCCCCATGACCACCCCCTGTGATAGAACCATCTCAACTCTCTGGGCCACATTGGCCACATCCTGGAAAGATATCTCACTCCTAGCCTCTCTAGCCATCTGAAGACGAATCTGCTAAATGAGTCCATCAATGAACCTCCTTGCTCGCTCTCTCTCTCTGTATGGGAAGTATGATAAGAGCATGGCGAGCCAAATCAAGAAATCTGGTCTCGTACTGGGTGACAGTCATGGAACCCTGTTGGAGGCGCTCAAACTGCCTCCGATAGGCCTCTCTCTGTGTGATAGGGAGAAAATTCTCCAGAAATAGCTGTGTGAACTTCTCCCAGGTCAAGGCTAGCGATCCGGCTGGTCTAGCCAAGCAATAATCTCTCCACCAAGTCTTGGCGGATCCAAACAAGCAAAATGTGGCAAAATCGACCCCGTTGGTCTTAACTATCCCCATGTTCCTAAGAACCTCGTGACAGTTGTCTAGATAATCCTGGGGATCCTCAGTAGATGCACCGCTGAAGGTAGTAGTAAAGATCTTGGTGAACCTGTCCAATCTCCACAAAGCATCGGCAGACATAGCTGCTCCATCACCGGTCTGAGCTACCACACCTGGCTGAACTGCTCCAACTGGCTGAGCTGCTAGATTCTGAAACTGGGGAGTTATCTGCTCCATAGTGCAAGTAGCAGGAGTTTGGGCTCCTCCTCCAGCCTGAGAGACAGCTGGTGCTACAGGAAGTAAACCTGCTCGGGTGACACTCTCCATAAGGCCCACTAATCGAACCAGAGCATCCTAAAGAATTGGAGTAGAAATAAACCTCTCTAGGACCTGAGATGGGCCCACCGGAACTGCTGGGGCCGGAACCTTATCATCAAAGTCACCCTGAGGCTCCGCTACGGATGTTGCTACCCTGGGCTGAGCTCTACCCCTGCCTCGACCTCTAGCACAGCCTCACCCTCTGCCCCTCGTGGGAGCTATTGTTGGGGGCTCGGGTTGTTGATCGGTGGATGTGGAAGTGTGTGTTCTTGCCATCTATGAAAGAACAGAGTAAAAATTCAATTAGCATTGAGAAGCCAAACCGCACGACAAGAAAGAACAAATGTGATATTTTTCCTAACTCTATAGCCTATGGGGGATAGATACAGATGTCTCTGTACCGATCCCTCAGACTCTACTAAGCTTGTCCGTGAATTCTGAGACCTATGTAACCTAGTGCTCTGATACCAACTTATCACGATCCAAATTTCCCACCCTCGGGAGTCATGATGGCGCCTACTCATAGAAGCTAGACAAGACACGAAATAAAGAATTTTAACTCTTTCATTTTTATCCATTTTAACAACTTAAATTAACAGTTGATCAACAATTAAATGATAGCGAAAGATGAAATCAAGCGGAAGACTTAGACTAATTTAATAGCAAAATCAGTACGAGAATGCCAACATGCGCCGCTACCCAAAAACTGGTGTCATAATATCAAACTATCTATGAGTACTACATACAAGTGTTTGAAAAAGGAAATACAGTCTGTCTCGAAAACAAGTGAAAACAAAACATATAAATGGATATGAGAGAACGCTGGGCCTGCGGACGCCTCCAGGACTACCTCGGGATCTCTGGCTGCACGGAAGGCTGGCTCCCCAAGTGCTACTGCCCAAATGCTGCTCCGATATCTACACATAGTGCAGAATGTAGCATCAGCACAATCGACCCCACGTGATGGTAATTGCCTGGCCTAACCCTGGCGAGGTAGTGACGAGGCTAGGACCAGACTCCAGATAAACCTGTGCAGTTATATAATATACAATAGAAAAATAACAGGAATAAACAATTTAAATGGGAGGGGGTACATGCTACGGGGAAAATGCCAAATCCAGCAGAAACGTAAGAGGATTACTAGAGAACAACTCAAAATCTACAACAAAACAATAATAATACTATTGCGGCTAGAGGTGTTAATCGGGCCGGGCTGACCCGCTAATAGCCCGGTTCAACCCGGGTCAGTCCGGTCCAGCCCGTACTGTAGCAAAAAATGCGGGTTGGGACGGGTTGGGCGGGGGGCGGGCTACAAACGTTCATTTTTTTTAAACGGGTGGCCGAACCCGCTACAACCCGTTAAGCCTTTAACGGGTTCTTAACGGGCTACAGCCCGGTTCAGCCCGTTAACCCATAATATATATATTTTTTTTATTTTTTATTAAAATCTTACCGTTGCCAACGTTCACATAACTTAATTTAAAAAAAATTTATATATAGCCCGACCCGCCCGAGCCCGTTAAACCCGAACCCATACGGGCCCTATAGAACCCGAAAAATCCCAGTCCGCCACCAACCCGTTAACCCCAGCCCGATAACAACCTGTCCCGAACCCGTACGGGCTGATATTTTTTTTGTCCAGCCCGTCCCAACCCGCCCGATTAACACCTTTAATTGCGGTGCGCAACCCGATCCCTTATCATTTAACACTCCTGCGGCGTGCAACCCGATCCAATATAATATTATTGTGGTGTGAAACCCAATCCAATATAACATTGTTGCGGCGTGCAATCCGATCCATATTTAATATTGTTGCAGCGTGAACCCGATCCTTATATAATATTGTTGCGGCGTGCAACTCAATTCATATTTAATATTGTTGCGGCGTGACACCCAATCCATATATAATATTGTTGCGGCGTTCAACCGAATCCATATATTTATATACCTTTAGCAACAACCATACCAAGTGTCCCGACAAGGGATCAACAATAAACTACACTATCCTGGCAAGGGAATTCAATAGTAAAAGGATATACGCCCCGGCAAGGGAGAATCGGCTATAACCAATCTTAACTCAACTCCTACTCATCTCAGTTAATACCACTACTCAATCATAAGTAATTTCCACGAAAATAAACTAAATCCTTGCACAATGTCGAGAATCACCAATTAAAGCATTTGTATTATCATTTAAGAACACAACAAATATCAATTTAAAACTCACGGTCATGCTTGAAACCAACGTATAGATACTCGTCACTATACCTATACGTCGTACTCAACAAGAAGCAAATAGGACACAACTCCTAATCCCTCAAGCTAAGTTTAGATCGAACACTTACCTTGAACTTCCACGGCCAACTCAAGCCTCAAACACCACTTTTACTTTCGAATTTGGCTCCAACTCGATCGTATCTATACATAATCGACTTAATAACATCAATATATGCTAAACAATCTAACCCTAATGCTTAATTATAGCTTTTTAATCATTCTTACCAAAAAGTCAAAAAATTAACCCCGGGCTCGCTTGGTCAAAACACGAGGTTCAGACCAACACCCGATCACCCATTCACCCACGAGCCCGAATATATAATTAGTTTCAAAATTCGACCCCAAAATGAGGTCTTAAATCGCAAATAATCGAAAAGCTCTAACTCTACCCAAATTCCTAATTTTCTACCCTTAAGAACATGATTTAAGCCTAAAAATCTAATGGGTATTAATGAAAATTGAAGAAAAATGAGTCTAAGATTACATACCTATGAATTGGTGGTGAAATCCCCTTTCAAAAATCGACTAATTTGGAGTTTAGATGAAGAAGTTATGAGTTTTGGAGAAAATCCAGTAATGGCTAATGTTCTAATATTTTAAAATAACTAGGCGAAATTGGTCATCGCATTTGCGATAAGCTCATCGCGTTCGCAATGAGTTAGGTCTGACAGACCTTCACGTTCGTGGAAGATGGCTCGCGTTCGCGGAGCTTTGGCTCCTCAAGCCTACGCGTTCGCGATGCACAAAATGGTGACCCCTCCCCAGGCCTTTACCTTACACGTTCGCGAGTGCATGGACGCGTTCGCGAAGGGTTCCACCCCCTCCCCCCCCCCCCCCCCCCCCCCCCCCCCCCCCCCCCCCCCCTTCTCTCAATTACTGTGGATCAAACAGCAGTAGATGGACTTTGGTATTGAAGTTGGTTGCATTCCTATTTTCTGTGATAACACTAGTTCCATTAGTATGACTAAGAACCTAGTTCATCATAAGATAACTAAGCACATAGATGTTAGGCACCATATTTTGAGGGACAACTATGAGAAACGACTGATTACTACAGAATTTTGTGCTATTGATAAACAGATTGCTGACATATTTACAAAAACAATGGGTAGAGAAAGATTTGAAAGGAATAGGTTAGAAATAGGGATGATTAAGATCACCTAACGAAACCAGTTCAGAATGCACAATTAAAAAAACGAGAATTTTGTTTTGGTTAGGAAATCTGGAATGTATGTCACTATCTAGATTAATCTTTTCTCAGTCTCATACTGTAAATAGTATACTCATGTGCCATGTATTGATATGACTCACTGATCTCTAACAAAATTTCTTCTATTTTAGCAAATTGAGGCGTGATCAAGAGGATTCTCAGTGAAGAACCTAGTTCATTAGTACTGGTTCATCTGAATAACAAGGTATGTTTTCTACACTCTGTACAATTAGAAATATTAATATTTAATTCATGAGCAGAGTCCTACCTATGTTCAAAAACTTCAATAACCTATCCTTTTGAGTTAAAACCAGTTCCGTTTCAATTAGACTCCTCACCGTATTAAAATGCCTAGATTATAGGGAAGATTAACCGCATTTTCAACCTGAAATTTCAGAGTGATTGGACTTCTAATTGACTACAAAAATTTGCCGTTGGACATTAATTAACCTTCTCCCTTTAAAATCCATCATCATCATCACTGCCACCCACATAATTCTCAAAACCGTCAAAAAACATTTATGTTCTCTACTCTTCTCTCGTCTAACACTCTAAATTTTCTCCCTGAAATAACAAAGATGACCAACCCCCTAGATAACCCTAGCACACCTCCACCACCTACTCCTTCCGATTCCTACACTACTCCTCAACCCAGCACAACCCCCCAACTTAGGAAAAGGCGAGTGAAGATGCTTGCTCGCAAAATTGTGGCTACAGGTGCGCTTTCAAAGAAACTAAATGCAAAATTAAAGGCTAGTCAATCCCAAGATTCTGAAAATTCTGATGATTCTTTCAAATTTGTGAGTGAGGGGGAAGGAACTGGGTCTTCTAATTTTGAGCAGGCAACATCTTTGCAAAATCCCCCTTCTGAGGTACGTTCTGTTCTAGTTGAGAATTTGGAGAATCATTTTGTTTTGGTTGGGTCTATTGTGAATGTGGAAACTCTTGAGTTAAGAAGGAGAGGANTTCGCGAGAGGGACCACGCAAACGCGAAGATTAAAATCCCTGGGCACTGAACAGCAAAAACCTGCAACGTTTTGAGTTCCAAAAACCTTCTGAAACACACCCGAGCCCTCGAGGCTCAAAACCAAACATATGTACTAACTCAATAACATCATACGAACTTATCCGTGCGATCAAATCGCCAAAATAACCTCAATAACAACGAATTAAACCTCAAAATCAATGGAATATTTCAACACTTCTTAAAGCATCAAACTTGCATTTACGGTCTGAATCACGTCAAACAGATTCTGTTTATTACCAAACTTCAGAGAATTATCTTAAATCACATGTAAGACTTGTACCGGCGCCCAAACCGAAATACTGGCTCGATACCAACATGTTCTAATCAAAATTTATTTCAAATTCCTTTAAACAATTTTAGAAAATAATTTTCTTTAAAAATTTATTTCTCGGGATTGGGACCTCGGAATTCGATTCCGGGCATACGCCCAAGTCCCATATTTTCCTACGGACCCTCCGGGATCATCACATCACGGGTCCGGGTCCATTTACCCAAAATATTGACCAAAATCAAATTGATTTATTTTATAGTCAAAATTTATTATTTTCACAGATTTTCTCATTTAATCTTTCCGGCTACACGCCCGGGCTGCGCACACAAATCGAGGTGATGACCTCGGAATATAAAATTCAATTTAAAAGCAAGTGATGACCTTTTGGGTCATCACAGTTCGCTGAATTCTGTGATTTGAAGTGCCGCTATAAAATAATAGTTATTTCGTTCTATCATGGGAGGAATTAATCCATATACCTTGGGCAACAGTGAGGGGATTAAATTTCTTAAGGATACACTGTGAAGTTAGTGGGTTCGGAATTATTTTTGCATTTTCTGTTCTAAGTTCTATTTTCTGATTTTCTGATTGTGAACACAATAATATCAATAAATTCCACAAGTGGAGTTACAGGATAAGTGTACGCAGACCTTCTATCTTATGACTGTAAAGAGATTATTTCCGAAAGATTATCGATTGAAGAAAAGCAAAAATGAAGCAATAAACAGACAGGAGCAACAACGTGGTAAATAGACATGGGCAGATACGTAATATAAGGAATGAAAGAATCATCACTTCCTATTTCTTTGTTTGTCCTATCAGATAGAAAGAACGACAGTATAAGAATAGTTTAACTCTTGCTGGAAATAATGACGCCAAAATGGTTTATAACATTCTTTTAAATTGTTTTAAAATCAAACTCTTAAACCCTCTATAAACTATGAAAAGTTAGAACAAATAATAGCTTGAATGACATTCCATTTTACTAGGAAGTTAAATTATAATAATATTTTATTATATATATTTCTTATTTCAATTTTAGTTTACTTATTAATGTTAAACTTTAAATTATTTTAACTTTTTTTAGTTAGATGACTGTTCATTTGTGTATAAGTTTCACTATATAAGAGGATTAAAATTAAGTGAACTTATTATATTTTTATATATTTTTGATAGTGTAAGGGGTACAAATATTTGATTTTCAAGTAGAAGAGCAGTTGAGTTATGATGCATGGACGTTTAGTATAATCTATCTATGCTTGAGAAAAAAAATAGTTAGAGAAGGAACAACTGAGCAAGTTAATATTTTGACCATTAGCCTATTTAGCATGATGTAATTTTTTCTTTTTCAACTTTGTCCCTCTCCATTATTACTATTACTGGTTATTCGGTCCTCCAAAAATAAATAATTAAAAAGAGAAAAATATTATTTAAGTGCCACGATCTAAAATTCACTAGTCGTGATGTCACCTAACAAAACCCGCTAGGTAAGCCAACTAATAACTATCCAACTTCATTAATGCCAATAAGTCATTAAACAAAATAAATTATGTGGATCTATTACATTTTCCAAGGACTGGTAGTACAAATCATGAGTTTCTAAGAATGGAGTTTACAAAGTTGATATGAAGAAAATACATCTTCTGTTTGAAAAGTACATAAACATAATTTGTTAGTCTAAGGCACCATGAACAAAAGGCAGCTACAGCAGGAACGCAGGTACGCCTTCAAATCCAACAACCATCGAACGCAGCAACATCAGCATCCGGGATCTGCACGCAATGTGCAGGAAGTGCAGTATGAGTACAACCGACTACATGTACTCAAAAAGTAACAAACTTAACCTCAGGTTGAAAGTAGTGACGGACTGGAACATGGTCGGGTCCAACACCAATAATCAACAGCAGTTCATACAACGTAGAGCATATATAACAAGGAAATAATCTCAGAGATAAAAACTTTTAGCTTTTGCACAGTTTTTCAAAAAATAGTTTCTCTTTTCAAGAATATCAGAGAAACCCCAAATCGTTTATCGAAATCATCAAAAAATTATGAGATGGTTCAAAAACTGTAATTTTCCTGAAAATTCCTTTCCAAGATAAAAATGTTTCATTTCCTTTTCAAATAATAAGTATGAAATACCACTCTATGCCCACATATCAATGTGTGTGAAAATTCATGAATGATGTGATACCGTACATCATGAGAAAAATACGTCTCTATGCATGTACGCTATATATGCATGCCAATGTCATGTATCTCAGAGATGAATTATGTATTCACACTCTCAGAGTACTCAACCTCACTGTATCACACTTTTCACTCATCATACTCAACCACTCGGTATTGTATATAACCCATGTGGCCTAGAAAAATTCATCCCGGAACATATACAACACTGATTATAAGTCACCCAGTACCGAGGAAACATGCCAAATCCAACCTCATGGAGAAGATCCATCTCCAGGTATCAAGTACTTCGGGCAAATCCATGTCCAGGGAAATCCTTCCCTCCATAATATATATACTCAACCACTCGGTACTGTATATGGCCCATGTGGCCCAGGGAATATTCATACGAAATATATATCACTGACCATCAGTCTCCAGTACCGAGGAAAAACAGGCCAATCCAGCCTCATGAAGAAGATCCATCTCCATACCAAGGGAAGATCCATCCCTAAATATGATCAACCTTGCCCACTGGGGGTGTGCAGATACCGGAGGGGCTCCTTCAGCCCAAGCGCTATAACAAGCCAATCATGGCATAAAACAGTCAGTCCCTCGGCCTCACTCAGTCACAAATCAATAAAACATGTTGCGGCGTACAGACCGATCCCATAACTACCACTCATAACCAGGCTCTCGGCCGCACTCAGTCATCAATCTCTCCAGTCTCACCCACGGGCTCACAATACCATAAAAACTGACCCATGATAATGATATGATGTATTAATAAGTAACAACTGAGACTGAGATACGATATGAATGCATGAATACGACTGAGTACGAAATATCAATGAAATCGATGAGATGATAGCAAGAAACGACCGCTAGGGGTCCAAACAATATCAGTATAAAGCCTAAATATGATCTTTGGAGCATGATGTACAACTCAATTACTTATGAGATGGTGAAAAACACAAATATAAACAAAGTGGGCCACAAAACAGTGCCCTGGAAACGATAGAGTCACAACTCACAGGGTGCATGCCCACGCGCCCGTCACCTAGCATGTGCGTCACCTCAACTTCAATCACATAACATATAATTCGGGGTTTCATACCCTCAACACTAAGGTTAGAAGAGTTACTTATCTTAAACATGCCAAATTCCGAAGCCGAGCAAGCCAAGCGATGCTCCAAAAATTTCATCACATGCGTTTCGACCTCCGAACGGTTCGAAACTAATCAAAAACAACTCAAATACATCAAACAATGCTAAAGGAACCAATCTCAATCGAAAAAGGTCGAATCTTTAATCAAAAGCTCAAAATCGGCCAAAAAGCCCAACCCGGGCCCGCACCTCGAACCCAAAAAATTATAAAATTCATCAACTCATTCAATTACGAGTTCAACCATACTATTTTCACTCAAATCCGACTCTGAATTGATGTTCAAAACTCAAAAATTTATATTATGAAACTTTAGGCCAACCCCCCCCCCCCAATTTCTTCTTTAAAATTCATCAACAA
Source organism: Nicotiana glauca (assembly GCA_026770625.1). NCBI lineage: Eukaryota > Viridiplantae > Streptophyta > Magnoliopsida > Solanales > Solanaceae > Nicotiana > Nicotiana glauca. Next base: position 49,410 of record MU706594.1, read on the forward strand.
AAAGCTAAAATCGAAGATAGATTCACGAAATATAATCAAAATCGAGTAGAGAATAATTACCCCCAATGCATATGTTGAAAATCGCCTCGAAAATTGCCCAATTCCGAGCCCCCAACTTAAAATATGTTAAATGAACAAAACCCTCATTTTAACACTGTTTTGACTCGTTTCTTGTGCCAACGAAACTCAATTTTGATGCCTCCGATGGATTCCTTGTGAAATTTTAGTCAAGTTAGGCTCTTGAATAGTTCCATTTGATCTTATATTTAAGGAGATATATTAGTTTCAATATTTAGAAATAGTGCAGATTTTTAAATACGCAGTCAGTGGCGATTTCGCAATTAATCTGAAAAATCTGGCATACCAATTCTTATTAAAATAATCATAAAATCCACATACGTTGTCCAAATTTGATTTTTCTTTTTTCTATGGCTCCATAATTATGATACAGATCTAATTATTCAATCAAAATAGAAATTGAAGCTCAGTTGTTCAATGTGGTGTCGGTTATGCTTGAAGAAATGACATCAAAACATAAGAAAAACGAGCGTCACACAATCCAAACCTATCCGAAACTCATCTGAGCCCCTCGGTACCCCGTCGAAATGTACCAACAAGTTTTATATCATAATACGGACTTACTCGAGGCGTCAAAACACACATAACAGTATTGAAACGACGAAACACATCTTAAATCAAACTTAATGAACTTTCAAACTTTTGACTTTCAAAATCCCACGCCGAAACATATTAAATCAACTCGGAATGAACTTCAATTTTGCACACAAGTCCTAATACATCATATGAAGCTACTCGTGCCCCCAAACTATCAAGCGAAATGCAAATGTCAGTCGGGACATTACATTAAGATACTATTTTGAAGCAGATATATTAGTATCACTTGACTAAAGGAGATAAAAATATGGAAGATCTGATGAAACAATGAAAAATCTTACATTTTGCAATAAATTCAGTAGAGAATAAGTATATTTGATTCATGATTGTACTAATTAAAGTTCTTATCGAGTTTGAATATGTTAAGCTAAATAACCGGGTTTCATTCCTTTCTTCAACAGATTAGTAGAGATCAGCGGCACGGAACTAAAAATCTGTCGAAAACAACAATGTATGCTTCGGAATCTCTGTGTCGCTTTTTTAAGCCCCTTCTACACCACTTTTAGAGCATTATTGTTCACTACTTTGTCATGAATTCAACTATTACTAGGGCACATGAGAAGCACGTGACTACCGGTGCATTCTCATATATGCACACATCAACCCGACTGAAAAGCTAGGCAAGATTTGGTAAAATCTCAACAAAATATCTTCTCTCTACTCTTTCCCTCTCTCTCTATCTCTCTCTCTCTGTCTCTGTCTCTGTCTTTCTTATTTTCTTCTTCTTCCTAATTCTTTTGGAATTCGACAGAGGAGCTTGAAGCTCATTAATGGAGTTTTAGCTTCGAATTAGTTCTCTTTCATTTTTCTCTTTCATTGTAGCTATGATTGTATTGAATCTTACAAGTAATAAAATTCTCATTTATGCTCTAATTCTTTGGTTTCGTTTCAAGTACATTACAAATGGTATCAAAGCAATATCTTGGCACATGTGGGAGTTCTACAACCATGGTAGAAGAAATTCCATATGAGGAATATACAGAGCAATTGGAGAATCGACTTTAGTCTCTTATGGCGCAGAGCAAGTCGTATTTTGATAGAATAAGTGGAGGATTAGATGGACTCAATCAGAAAATGGACAAAATCTTGGAGATTGTACCGACCCGACCAACCGTTTTGAGATTTTTGCACTTTGATTGCCAGTTATCGGGCATGACTTGCCCCGTATAACGTATTGTGACTGATGTAGATTGTTGGTTTTGGCTTTAAGAAAAATTGAAATGAATTTGAAGGAACAGTCTCAGTTGAAATATTTGAATTTAAAAGGTTTAACCAAGAGTTTGAATTAATTGTATATGAGCTCGGATCGGAATTTTTATGATTTTGTTAGCTTCGTTGGGTGATTTATGACTTAGGAGCGTGATCGGAATTGGTTTTGGAGGTCCGGTGTAAAATTAGGCTTGAATTGGCAAAGTTAGTATTTTGACGAATCCCGGTTGATAGGTGAGATTTTGATCCGAGGGTCGGAATGGAATTCCGAGAGTTGTTGTAGCTTCGTTATGTCCTTTGGGGTGTGTGCACAAAATTTTAGGTCATTCGTTCGTGGTTTGGTTGGGTTTTTGATCAAAAGCGTATTTCGGAAGATTTTAGAAACTTAAGCTTGAGTCCGATGTGTTTTTGGTGATTTGGGGTTGTTTGAGATGATTTGAAGGTTGGTAGAAGTTTGAATAAGGTATTAGAATATGTTTGTGCTTTTGGTTGAGATCACGAGGGCCTCAGGGTGATTTTAGAATGATTTCGGAGAGATTGGAATTTTGTTGCAGCAGCTAATATTGCTGTTTCTGGTATTTTCGCATCTGCGGTTAGGGGACCGCAGAAGCGGGCGATTTATCGCAGAATCAAAAGAGGGGCAGATGTGCATAGACCGCAGAATCAGTAGGGTGACCGTATCTGCGATGCCGCATATACGGGAGTTTAGCCGCAGTAGAGGATTCGAGAAGTATGTCAGGGACCGCAAATGCGGTTTTAGGGGCCGCATCTGCGGAACCGCAAATGCGGAAGAATGATCACATATGTGGATGTGGCCAGTTTTAGTAATTTCCGCAGAAGCGGAGTAATAACCGCAAAAGCAGTACCACAGAAGCGGTTGGTGAGTCGCAAATACGAAAATGTCTGGCAGGCCATATATGTTATTTCATTTCGCGAGTTTTGAGTTATTTCACCATTGTTGCCTTCGACCTTGGAGCTTCTTGGGCGATTCTGAAGAGAGAAATCAAGAGACTTCATTAAGGTAAGGAATTTTGGACATAAAACTTCATTCTATGGTTGTATTTCATGAATTTAGGGTTGTAATTGAAGGAATTAAAGGGCAAAAATGGAGGATTAGGGCTTGAGTTTAAGAGGCCTTTAAATGGGAATTTGAGGGGTCATTTGGACTCCGATTTTAGTATTTTTGATATGTATGAACCCGTGAAGAGATAAGGAATATATTGATGTAAAAATTTCTGAGTTTCGAGAAATGGGCCCGGGGCTCGGGTTTTGGTAATTTTGGGATTTGTGCATGTTATTGATTATTTTCGCTTGGGCTTTGTTCCCTTAGCATATTGTGATGTATCCACTCTGATTTTGGATAGATTTGACGCACGTGGAGGCTGATTTGAGGGGAAAAGGCATCGCAAGCTAGAGAATTTACCGGTTCGAGGTGAGTAATGATTGTAAATAATATTCTGAGGGTTTGAAACCCCATATTTGCACATCGTAGTGCTATATTGAGGTGACTTGCAAACCGGATAGCGAGCGTGGGGTAGATAAGCATTGGGAATTGTGACTTGGTCTGTCCTGATTGATGAACTTACTGCGTATTTGACTGAAATTTACTTGTTATCATCATAATTTGGGCTGATTGCCATATTTGGGCTTCGTGCCAGCTATTTGAACCCTTTGGGGATTGTTGTTGATATTTCCTCACTGTTTTGATTTTATGCTTGAACTCAATCATGTATTTTCTACTGTTTTCAAAACTCAGCCAAGTTTATTTTACTTTAACACTTGAAATGATATTTCCAATACTATTTTTTGGGCTGAGCATCATGTTTTACTGTTGCCCTAGTGGCTTATGTGATTTTGATTGAGTAAGACCAAGGGCCTGTATTGTGAGGATACTTTTGGATCAGGCTGCATACTGCAGCAGTGAGATACTGATTTGATATGAGGCCGAGGGCATAAATTTGATATCAAGAGATGGCTTGATATTGCGCTTGGGCCGTGAGGGGGCCCTTCCGGAGTCTGCACACACCCAGTGAGCGTTATCGACGATAAACGGATCGGGCTGCACGTCGCAGCGGTACCGATACTGTTTGATGTTTTTGCCTTATCTTATTTGTCTGCTATTATCTGTTGTTTTGTGTTACTTCTTGCAATATTTACCTGATATTCTGGCATTCTCTGATAACTAAGTGTTGTGCCCAAGGGGCGGAATTCTATGCTTATCTGCACTATTTGTTTTTGCATTCATTTGCGTTACTGCTGAAAAAGTCATTTTCAAAAGAGGTGTTAAACTGAGCTAAGATATTTCTAAAGATATCACAGCTTCACTGTTTTCTCAAAGAGTTTTACACTACCCCTATACATCATGGTGGTTTGCTTTCCGTGATTTCTTACTGCTCAGTTGTTATTTACCCTTATTACTCACTAAGTTGGAGTACTCACTTTACTTCCTGTACCTCGCGTGCAGATGGAGGTATTTATTCACCCGGTAGCGAGTTTGGCTGATCGGAGGCAGAGTTATCAGAGTCCATAAGGTGACTATCAGCGTTCGCGGCACCGCTTTTCTCCCTTTTAGTTCCTTGTCCTATTCTGTATATTTCAGACCTTGTAGTTGTGTTCATATCCTAATAGTTGCTCGTGACTTGTGACACCCCGATTTGGGTTGTGTCAGGTACTTCCGCTAATTATTATCATTAAATCATATTTAAACTGCTTATGAACTGTTTTAACTATTTTAAAAGGATGAATTGAGTTTAGTTGGTTGGCCTTGTCCCCACGAGAGGCATCATCACGACCGAGTCCGGGTTTGGGTCGTGACAAAGATTCTTGAAATTACTCTCGAAGATAATGAAAGTAACCGAAAGGAATATTTGGGTGCGACAGGAGAATTGGGTGATCAAGAGGTTCCGTCAAGTGTAGTCATCTTGAGACCAACAAATGTTGTCCTGCAACAAAAATCATCAAGAAGCGACGTGCCTAACGAACCTATCGTAAAACCCTTGTAGCTTGAAGATTCCTCTATTAGAAAATCTTTAAGCCTTAAGAACAGTGGGGTGGGCAATGACCCTCTCATACTCCCACTTGAAATTATAGGGAAGTTCAATGGACTAAATGAATTTGTTGAAACTGAGGTAAGACGGTGCAAAATCTGTCATGTTTTATATGGAAGGAGTTATGAATTAGATGAATCACTTAAGTTGTTCGACGAATTGCTCGAACTAAATGTTATTTGTGGGACTTCGATTATTATTCATCCTGTCAACAACGAAAGGCATACGGACGATCGCTTTACTATAGTCTTTGATCCGGGAGGTATGATATTCAGTTTATTGCATCAATTAAATGAGTTGCACAAAAAAGATAAAAATGGTTGTTTTGAGTGGACTCAGAGACAACTTACTAGGTTGCTTGATGTTTACTGGAGAAACATCAATTTTGATGTTAGTGACTTACTGGAAACTCTCTTAATATGTTCTTTGGTTGGGTGGAATATCTGTAATTGTGTTGGGTTGATCTCTTTCCCAAATAGTAGATTACAAAGAAGTCTAGTGATGATTTCAAGAGACGTAGTCAGGTACAAAGGCCCAATGATTACATTTTCTATTATAATCGGAAAAAAATTCATCAAAACACTTTCACAGGATAATCGAAAAAAAATTCATCAAAACACTTTCACAGGATGTTAAAAAAAATAGTCTACATATTATTGTTGGTGCAGTGGTTATCATTTTATCTGTATCTCTTAAAATCACAGAAGTATTAAATTTCGAGGATGAAAAGGGGGGTCCATAAGGTGCTTCACGTAGACAAGAGAGTGGTTGTTACTTGCTGGCCTAGTGCTCTTAGAGCCAACAATAGGTCTATATTGCATTGGAAACAGCTGGTTACACTCTTGAAATCATGGGCAATAAAGGTGGAGTACAGTGAGGGATTCCAATTCCAATTCTTATTCTTGAATTTTCCAGTCCATGATTTCTCAAATGAAGGCATATTTAAGAATGCATTAGTTGGACCTAGTTTGCTGCTACAAGTTGCTAAACGATTCACTTTCGAAGACTTGAGTATTTTTAATTACTGTGGATCTCTTGATAAAGAGACTCTGATAAAAGGAGGAACAACTGGTACTACTGATTTTTACTACATGCTTGGTTCCCTGAAAACACTTAGACTACATACAAAAATTAAAGGTGCAAACAAACGAGCAATGGTTGAAGAGTGTAGAGGGATAATCTACTTAGTTGAAGATCACAAGGGAGAAAGCCTACTTGTCATACGAAATGCTACAACTGTAATGCTTCCAGTGAGTGCTGCAAACATTGTGGATGTGGGAAGCTCAACTGGTAGATTCAATATTGAAGGTTGTTAGTACAAGAATATATTTCGGGATGATGTAATGGAAAAGAATATAGTTTCTTGGTGTGTACTAACCAATTTCCATTATCAAGAGGGTGACCTTAAAACTGAGCTTTTTGCGATGACTGTGCTTGGCACTTATGCAAGGATGACAAAATCTCTTGCTACAATTTTAAAGATACAAAAGGCTGATGTTATAGTTGATAGGCAGCCTGAGAAAACTTCAGTAGACAAGCTCAGTCAGTTGCGTTACAGTCATTAGCATTGGCACTTTTGTGGGTGTTTAGTGTTACCTGCCATTAACAAGTAAACAACATCTAGCTTCTTACCATTGTCTCATCTATGACCTTGAGGACAAGGTCAATTTCAAGCGAGATGGATTGTCATAAATTCAAATATTACTAGGGCATATGAGAAGCACGTGACTACCGGTGCATTTTCATATATGCACACATCGACCCGACTGAAAAGCTAGGCAAGATTTGGTAAAATTCCAACAAAATATCTTCTCTCTACTCTTTCTCTCTCTCTATCTATCTATATCTCTCTCTATATATATGTGTGTGTGTGTGTGTGTGTCTTTCTCATTTTCTTCTTCCTCCTAATTCTTTTGGAATTCAACAGAGGAGCTTGAAGCTCATTAATGGGGTTTTAGCTTCGAATTAGTTCTCTTTCATTTTTCTCTTTCATTGTAGTTATGATTGTATTAAATCTTACAAGTAATAAAATTCTCATTTCTGCTCTAATTCTTTGATTTCGATTTAAGTACATTATAATTGTCATGAATTCAAATATTACTAGGACACATGAGAAGCATGTGACTACCGGTGCATTCTCATATATGCACACATCGACCCGACTGAAAATCTAGGCAAGATTTGGTAAAATCCCAACAAAATATCTTCTCTCTACTCTTTCCCCTCTCTCTCTCCGTCTTTCTCATTTTTTTTCTTCTTCCTAATTCTTTTGGAATTCGACAGAGGATCTTGAAGCTCATTAATGGAGTTTTAGTTTCGAATTAGTTCTCTTTCATTGTAGTTATGATTGTATTGAATCTTACAAGTAATAAAATTCTCATTTCTGCTTTAATTCTTTGATTTCGATTCAAGTACATTACAATTGTCATGAATTCAATTATTACTAGGATACATGAGAAGCACGTGACTACCGGTACGTTCTCATATATGCACACATCAACCCAACTGAAAAGATAGGCAAGATTTGGTAAAATTCCAACAAAATATCTTCTCTCTACTCTTTCTCTCTCTCTCTCTCTCTCTCTCTCTCTCTCTCTCTCTCTCATATTTTTCTTCTTCCGATTTTTTTAAAATTCGACAGAGGAGCTTGAAGCTCATTAATGGAGTTTTAGCTTCGAATTAATTCTCTTTCATTTTTCTCTTTCATTGTAGTTATGATTGTATTGAATCTTACAAGTAATAAAATTCTCATTTCTGCTCTAATTCTTTGATTTCGATTCAAGTACATTTGAATGGAGGAGGAAGAAAGTAGTACAAGAAAAAACATAAATTTCTCATCAACAAAGCTTGATGATCAAAGGATAAACAAATTTGAAGAAGGAGCCTCTAGGAATAAAACAACAGAGGAAATTCGAGACGGGGTCTTGGAAGTAGAGATGAAAATTAGGGTATTTTTATTTATAAAATATTTGAAAATCTTTATTTTGATGAGGTTGGTAGGGGTATTTTGGTAAATTAAAAGTAATTATAATGTCAAGACACATACCGTTGGTAAATTAAAAGTAATTATAATGTCAAGACACATACCGCCATAACACACATCAATTAGTTATGATTTGAAAAGTGATTATAATGTCAAGACACACTGTAATGAACTATTGCAACACAAAGTAAATGAGGAAAATTATAGGTCTAATTCATAAACTCAAAAAGTCAATCATTACAATAACAGAAACTAGAACTAAGAAGGAGATTCAGAGAAGAAGGATATACAGACCCGAGGGAGAACGGAAAGAGATAGTCCAGAGGAAGAAGCCACAAGAACGGAGACGAGAGGGGAACAAAGTTCCCAACAATATGTATAATATCAAAATTATCGGCCACTACTCTTTTAATAGAATAGTTATTGGGCTCATTAGCCTAACCTTATTTTGCTTGTTCTCGACCCGATAGCTCTTCTCGGCCCAATAGCTATTTGTGTGTTGATATCCTTATTGGCTGGGGTTGATTCATAACATATACGTAGTCACACACACACATCAAGTAATTATGATTTGAAAGAACTCTGATACCACGTAACAAAGTATATCTTTGATGAAATGTGTGTACTTAAAATGACTAAAGTATTTTATAAATAAAATATTTTTCATTCCCTCTAAAGTGATGCATGTATTGTAAGATACTAATACTTTAACTTATTTTTTTAAATTATAAATATTAATGACATTATATTCAATACGGTTAGAAAATACATTATATGGAGAGAATTAATTATCCCAAAGGTAAAGCAAACATAAGGAGGAAAAAAACATCGTACGTTCTTGTCAGATATGTTTAACCATAAGAGCTTCATTATTTTTATCAATTGTTGACGGTGAATGATCACTTGGAATAGCTTTATAACCAGCATTGAAGTATAACTGTAGAGCATCAAGAACATCAGCATAAGCCTTTACCACCAAATATTTAAAACTTCAAAGTAAAGATCTTCACATGTCTAGAGTATAGTTGTGGCAATTTTATACATTATGTATGGCGATACAATTTGTAGGTTGTTACTAATTCGTTGAAATACTTCAGACTGGAAGAAATAGAAGGCAAAAATTCAAGATAACTTGAAGTTTAAACACCGAAAAATCTTGAGGACAAGAGATACTTCAACTTGGTGTACTTATCTCTTGAAGGTTGCTTCTCCCTATCTCTGTAGCATCAGTAATTTACATCAAAATATTCATGAAAAAATACTTCAAATAACTTGACCTAAGTTTGAAACAAAATTAGTCTTGTAAATAAGTAATCTGAAGTAGGATGCTCACATTAATAAATGTGTCATTTTATGATTGCAATTTGTTGACATGATTAATTGGGTGCACATGACGCTTGTAATCAAGAATTTTACTTTCTCCATTATCGTGGAACAGGTTCATATTTTGCAATAAGTATTGCTCGATAAGAATCCAATTTTTATACATTTGTATAAATATAAGCAAAAAAAATTATACTTATTTGAAATGTAGTATTCTTACGAGATATAAGACTTCTAACATCACTTAGTAATATTATTGTTTATATTAGTAAGGATTAGTTCAAGTTAATAAGATTTTAGTTATATGTTTGCAATATATTACCTTGAATCTTGTTGTAAAAAGCTTTATTTGCTAATATAAAAATTTGAGTAATTTAATTCAAAGTTCTAAAATATTTCTCATGTTAAAAAGTAGGAATTCTTTGTTCCTTTCTTTTTAGACATATTTTGTACTTTTTTCTATAATCTTTGTTGTCGAAGTAAAAAATATTATTCTGTATTCCACTGTTAATACTTTTTGGGGTCTCAAAACTTTGGGAGCTTAAAGCAAACGTTTACTACAATCATATACTAAAGGCGTTTTAACTCTATACTAGTCTTAGTGTACGCGCGTTGTGCGTGTTCTTTATTTTAGTAAGTAATTTTTGCTAAGAAAATTACACACACACACACACACACAACACACACACACACACACACACATATATATATATATATATATAAAGTATAAGCTTTTGAAATTAATTAAATATTAATCATACATAGCTAATGTGACGACCCAAAGGGGTCATCACCTATTTTAAATAAATTTTGTACTTCCGAGGCCTTGAAAACCTCATTTAGAGTCGCCTCGATTTGCGTGCGCAGTTCGGGCACGTAGCCGGAAAGCTTAAATATAAAATTATGTTTAAAATACTAAATTTTGATGTTAAAATGAATAAATTTGACTTTGGTCAATATTTTTAAATAAATAGACCTGAAGCCGTAATTTGACGGTCCCGAAGGGTCCGTAGGAAAATATAGGACTCGTGCGTATGCCCGAAATCGAATTCCGAAGTAAGAAATTATTTTTCTAAAATTGTTAAGGAAAGTTGAAATGATATTTTATTAGAACGTGTTGGTATCGGGCCCGTATTTTGGTTTCGGCGCCCGATACTAGTCTTATATATGCTATAAGTCATTTCTGTGAAATTTGATTGAAAACGGACGTCATTTGACGTGATTCAGACCTAAATTGAAAATTTTGATATTTTATGAAGTTTGAAAGAATTCTTGGATTTTGAGGTTTAATTCGATGTTTATGATATTATTTTGGCGATTTGATCGCACAAGTAAGTCTGTAAAATGGTTTTGAGGTTGTGTATATATTTGGTTTGGAGCCTGAGGGCTCGAGTGAGTTTTGGATAGGCCACGGGTACATTTTTTAACTTTGAAATAATCTAGTATGCATGTTCTGCAGTCTTCGTATTTGCGAAGCACGTCTCGCAAATGCGAGCCTGGCATCGCAAATGCGAGAAGGGAAATTTTTGCAGCTTGATAGCAAATGCGACCAATTGGTCCGTAAATGCGAAGTTAGGCTTGTCGCATATGCGTCATCTGGTATGGCAAATGCGAAGATCCCTTTTTCCGCCTGAGTTCGCAAATGCGATAAAGCAATCGCAAATGCGATCTCACAAATGTGACAACTCTTTCGCAAATGCGAAAGCTGGAAATTTCTGAAGGGTTCGCAAATGCGAACCCTGTTTCGCAATTCCCACATCTGAGGGTTGGGGTTTGCAATTGCGAAACCCTGTTCGCATTTCCCATATCAGAGACCTGTAATTTTCTACACATAGCCGATTTTTAAGTTATTTTCACACCATTTTCAAACACAACTCCTTTGGACGATTTTCCAAGAACAAATCTAGGCAAGCCAGACCAACAACCGTTTCATATTAACAACAAGTCCCGAAACGACAATTCAAGGAAAATACAAGAGTTTATAATAATAATCCAATAATAATAGTAGAATGATAATACTGAGAAGTGCAAAAACCGACAA